>CAUPSL010001084.1:0-60467 GCA_963514005.1 Raja brachyura
CGTATGTAACGATATATGGACACACTGATCTGTTTTGTAGTCAATGCCGACTATGTTCTGTTGTGCTGAAGCAAAGCAAGAATTTCATTGTCCTGTCCTATATGTGGTGGCCAGTTCATTGACTATATTTAAGAGGGAGTTTAAATATAGAGAGAGATGTGGCCCTTGTGGCTAAAGGGATCAGGGGGTATGGAGAGAAGGCAGGTACGGGATACTGAGTTGGATGATCAGCCATGATCATATTGAATGGCGGTGCAGGCTCGAAGGCCGAATGGCCTCCTCCTGCACCTATTTTTCTATGTTTCTATGTTTCTATGACACATGACAATAAAGTCTTTTGACTCTTATTTTTACCTTTGTCTCCCTTTCCCTCCCCCCTCCCCCTCTCCCCCCCTGCCCCCGCTCGCTTCGCCCGCTCCAGGTGGGTGCGGATGTGGTGGGCACACGTTGTGAGACGGTGAGGACTCGATGCCTCAAGGTGGGCCGCCTGGATCAGATAGTGCACCACCTGGTGGAGGCACTGGACAGCGGCGACTGCTCCTACGTATCGGCCTTCCTCGCCACGCACCGCGCCTTCACCACCACGCGCCAGGCGCTGGCCATCCTCCTTGACAGGTACGTAGAGACTTCTAGAAGAACCAGGCCACAGAGCCGTTGAAACGTGCCGGATAGTGAAAGGCCTGGATCGAGTAGATTGGTTCAGTCTGAAGAAGGTTCGCCCATTCCTTCTCTCCAGAGACGCTGCCAATGCCCCTGTCCCACTTAGGAAACCTCTGGAGACTTTGCGCCCCACCCAAGGTTTCCGTGCGGTTCCCGGAGGTTTTTGTCAGTCTCCCTAATGGTCGAAAGTGGATTCCGTTTTTTTTAGTCAAAGCCAGTTGCGATGATAGTTGAAGGTGGTTGCGATGCTAGTTGAAGGTGGTTGCCGGAGGACAAAAACCTCCGGGAACCGCACGGAAACCTTGGGTGGGGCGCAAGGTCTCCAGAGGTTTCCGTTCAGGTTTCGTAAGTGGGACGGGGGCATAAGGGCCTGTCCCACTTGTCCGCGAGTTCTGGCGAGTTTGCCGTCGACTCACACTCGCAGCAAGGTCAACACGAGGTCCTAGGACGTCTTTGTAACTCTCCTTCATGCTCGAGAGTGGTCCCCGCGTACTCGAGGCCTCAGCTAGGTTGCAGCGTTTTTTCAACATGTTAAAAAATGCCCGCAGGTAAAAAAAGGTTGCCATGGAAAAAATCTGTACTTTTTTTACTCGTAGGTTTAGTCGAGGTCGGTCGTAGTGGGTCGGCATGTTAGTCGTAGGTAATCGAGGGTAGTCGAAGGTAGTTGTAGATAGTCTTCATCATAGTCGAAGGGAGGACGAAGGGAGGTCGAAGGAGGCTGTCTTCACTCTCCACTATTCGGAGTCCAATTTTCCCGAAGTTAGTCGTAGCTAGTCTTCAACATAGTCGAAGGAGGTTGAAGGAGGTCTTCTAGATAGTTGAAGGAGGTTGAAGGAGGTCTTCAACATAGTGGAAGGAGGTTGAAGGAGGTCTTCAACATAGTCGAAGGAGGTCTTCAACATGTCATTTTTTCAAACTCTCTTAAACTCATCTAAACTTGCCAATTAGGTCACCATAGTGGGACAACCCCTTTACTCCAGCATTTTGTGTCTATAGAACATAGAAATTAGGTGCAGGAGTAGGCCATTCGGCCCTTCGAGCCTGCACCGCCATTCAATATGATCTTTGGTTTCAAACCAGCATCTGCAGTTTCTTCCCACACATTAGTTTAGTTTAGTTTAGAGATACAGCGCGGAAACAGGCCCTTCGGCCCACCGGGTCCGTGCCGACCAGCGATCCCCGCACACTAAAACTATCTAACACACACTGGGGACAATTTACATTTATACCAAGCCAATTAACCCACAAACCTGCACTTCTTTGGAGTGTGGGAGGAAACCGGAGATTCAGGAGGAAAATAACGCAGGTCACAGGGAGAACGTGCAAACTCCGTACAGACAGCACCCGTCACCAGGATCGAACCCGGGTCTCTGGCGCTGTGAGGCAGCAACTCTACCGCTGCGCCACCTCTCAGTCTCTTCAGAAGATGTTTCCACTAGTGGGAGAGTCTAGGACCAGAGGGCACAGCCTCAGAATTAAAGGATGTGCCTTCAGGAAGGAGATGAGGAGGAATTTCTTCAGTCAGAGGGTGGTGAATCTGTGGAATTCTTTGCCACAGACGGCTGTGGAGGCCACAAGTCAGTGGATATTTTTAAGGCAGAGATGGATAGATTCGTGATTAGCGCGGGTGTCAGGGGTTATGGGGAGAAGGCAGGAGAATGGGGTTCGGAGGGAGAGATAGTTCAGCCATGATTGGATGGTGAGTGGACTGGAGGGGCCGAATGGCCTAATTCTGCTCCTATCACTTATGAGCTCATGAGAGGGCACGTTCCCGGAAATCTTCCCCACCTCACGACCCCTCCTGAACTTCACTTTAGCGTAATGTCACGTGTATCGAGGTACAGTGAAAAGCTTTTGTTGCGAGCTAACCAGCCAGCGGAAAGACAATACATGATTACAATCGAGCCGTCCACAGCGTACAGATACACGATAAGGGAATAACGTTTAGTGCAAGGTAAAGCCAGCAAAGTCCGATCAAGGATAGTCCGAGGGCCACCAATGAGGTAGATAGTAGTTCATGACCGCTCTCTGGTTGTGGTAGGATGGTTCAGTTGCCTGATAACAGCTGGGAAGAAACTGTCCCTGAATCTGGAGGTGTATGCGTTCGTTTTCACACTTCTGTACCTCTTGCCCGATGGGAGAGGGGGGAAGAGGGAGTGGCCGGGGTGAGACTGGTCCTTGTTGATGCTGCTGGCCTTGCCGGGGCAGCGTGAGGTGTAGATGGAGTCGATGGAAGGGAGGTTGGTTTGTGTGTGTGATGGTCTGGGCTGCGGCCACAATTCTCTGACCGGGCTGGCACAGGGATTGGTAGCATCTGTACAGAGATCTGTAGGACATAGTGTTAGGAGGAACATAGAGTTATCTGTCCAGAGGATCCATCCTAATATGGGGTTACACACAGCGGAAGGTGTAGAGAGATACAGCGTGGAAACAGGCCCTTCGGCCCACTGAGTCCGTGCTGACCAGCGATCCCCGCACATTAACACTATCCCACACATTTAGTTTCGAGATACAGCGCAGAAACAGGCCCTTCAGCCCACCGAGTCCGTACCGACCAGCGATCACCCATATACTAGATTAGTTTCGAGATACAGTGCAGAAACAGGCCCTTCAGCCCACCAGGTCCACACAGACCAGCGATCACACTATGTTTACACTATTTCTATTCTACACACTAGGAGCAATTTACCGAAGCCAATTAACCGACAAACCTGCACTTTTTTAGAGTGTGGGAGGAAACCGGAGCACCCGGAGAAATCCCACGCAGGTCACGGGGAGAACGTGCGAACTTCACACGCATACACAGACAGCACCTGAGGTCAAGGATCGAACCCCCGCCTTTGGCACAAAAGTAGGATGAGAGGGGGTCAAATGGGGAATTAGGGGTGGGCACTTGTTCTAGTACGTTCTCAGAGTTTGTACGTTCTCCCCGTGACCTGCGTGGGTTTTCTCCGGGTGCTTCAGTTTACTCCCACACTCCAAAGACGTGCAGGTTTGTAGGTTAATTGGCTTGGTGTAAATGTAAGATGATAAATTGTCCCTAGTGTGCGTAGGATAGTGTTAGTGTGCGGGGATCGCTGGTCGGCGCGGACTCGGTGGGCCGAACGGCCTGTATCTCTAAACTAAACTAGACTAACCTACCCCAACCTAAACTAAAACACAACTTACTCGCCTAACCTCACCTAACCTAACCTAGCTTAACGTCTCCTCACCTCACCTAACCTAACCGACCAAACCTAATCTAACCTAATCCCACCTGACCACACCACACCTTAACTGAACTCACCTCACCATCACCTCACCATCACCTCACCATCACCTACCCTCAACTCACCTCAACCCAACGCAACCCAACGCAACCCATCCCAACGCATCCCAACCCATCCAACCCCATCCCAACCCAACCCAACCCCAACGCAACCCAACGCAACCCAACCCAACGCAACCCAGCTCAGCCCAGCTCAACCCAGCTCAGCCCAGCTCAACCCAACGCAACCCAGCTCAGCCCAGCTCAACCCAGCTCAATCCAGCTCAACCCAACGCAACCCAGCTCAACCCAGCTCACCCCAATGCAACCCAACCCAACAAAGCTCAACCCAACCCCAACGCAACCCAACCCAACGCAACCCAGCTCAGCCCAGCTTAACCCAGCTCAGCCCAGCTCAACCCAACGCAACCCAGCTCAGCCCAGCGCAACCCAACGCAACCCAGCTCAACCCAGCGCAACCCAATGCAACGCAACCCAACAAAGCTCAACCCAACCCAACCCAACCCAACCCAACCCAACCCAACCCAACCCAACTCAACCCAACTCAACCCAACTCAACCCAACTCAACCCAACTCAACCCAACTCAACCCAACTCAACCCAACTCAACCCAACTCAACCCAACTCAACCCAACTCAACCCAACCCAACCCACCTTGGGGCAGTCACGGCGGCGCAGCAGTAGAGTCGCTGCCTTACAGTGCTCGAAGCTCCAGTGACCCCGGTTCGATCCTGACTACGGGTGCTGTCTGTACAGAGTTTGCACGTTCTCCCCGTGACCTGCGTGGGTTTTCTCCGAGATCTTCGGTTTCCTCCCACACTCCAAAGACGTGCAGGTTTGCAGGTTAATTGGCTTGGTGTAAATGTAAAATTGTCCCTAGTGGGTGTAAGATAGCGTTAGTGTGCGGTGATCGCTGGTCGGTGCGGACTCGGTGGGCCGAATGGCCTGTTTCTGCGCTGTAGACTCAACTCACCTCAGTTGAACTACAGAGGGAGCCGGAGGTTTAACAGACTTTCCAGGTGTAACGAAGATCACCCCGTTTATATTCCGACAGGTTGGAATACCTAAAGAAGGAAGAGGAGCGTGGCTCGGACGGCTGCTCGGGAAAGGATTGGGACCGCCTCCGAATGTAAGCCCCTTTTTCCTCGAAAACAGACACAAAATGCTGGAGTAACTCAGCGGGACAGGCAGCGTCTCTGGAGAGAAGGAATGGGTGATGTTTTGGGTCGAGACCCTTCTTCAGACTGAGAGTCAGGGGTAGAGGGAAATGAGAGATATAGACGGTGATGTGGAGAGATGAAGAACAATGAATGAAAGATATGAGAAAAAGTTACGATGATAAAGGAAACAGGCCGTTGTTAGCTGTTTGCTGGGTGAGAACGGGAAGCTGGTGCGACTTGGTTGGGGGAGGGTTGGGGAGAGAGGGAATGCCGGGAAGTTGGAGGAATCGATATTCATACCACTGGTGTCGGAAGGAACTGCAGATGCTGGATTCAACCAAAGATAGACACAAAATGCTGGAGTAACTCAGCGGGACAGGCAGCATCTCCGGAGAGAAGGAATGGGTGACATTCCGGGTCAAAACCCTTCTTCAGACCCATTCCTCGTTCCTCTCTTCCTGCTGGAGTGACTCAGGAGGTTTAGTTTAGATTAGAGATGCAGCGCGGAAACAGGCCCTTCAGCCCTCCCAGACCGCGTCAGCCAGCGATCCCCGTGCGCTAATACTATCCTGCACGCACTAGGAACAATTTCCAATTTTATCGAAGCCAATTAACCTACAAACCTGCGCGTCTTTGGAGCGTGGGAGGAAACCGGAGCACCCGGAGAAAACCCACGCAGGTTACGGGGAGAACGTACAAACAGCGCCCGTGGACAGGAACAAACCCGGGTATCTGGTGCTGTGAGGCAGCAACTCTACCGCTGCGCCACCGTGCCGCCCTATCTTTTGTGTCTATAACCATATAACCATATAACAATGACAGCACGGAAACAGGGCATCTCGGCCCTTCTAGTCCGTGCCGAACACTTACTCTCACCTCGTCCCATCTACCTGCACTCAGACCATAACCCTCCATCCCTTTCCCGTCCATATACCTATCCAATTCATGTTTAAATGATAAAATCGATCCTGATCCACCACTTCCACTGGAAGCTCATTCCACACAGCCACCACTCTCTGAGTAAAGAAATTCCCCCTCATGTTACCCCTAAACTTCTGTCCCTTAATTCTCATGTCATGCCCTCTTGTTTGAAACTTCCCTACCGTCAATGGGAAAAGCTTATCCACGTCAACTCTGTCTATCCCTTTCATCATTTTAAAGACCTCAATCAAGTCCCCCCTTAACCTTCTGCGCTCCAAAGAATATCTTTGTGTATTCTAGATAGATTGCATCTACCATCGAGCCGCAGGGCCATGTTGGTGCAGGGGCAGCAAACCTAGTCATAGAGCTGTTGAACCATTCGACCATCGACATGTCGAGCCATAGTCCTTAATTCTCTGTCCCTCCAACCCGCCCCAACCCACCCCAACCCAACCCACCCCAACCCCAACCTCAACCCCAACCCCAACCCAACTCACCCAACCTCAACCCAACCCAACCCAACCCACCCCACCCACCCCAACTCAAACTCAGCCCAGCGCAACCTGCCTCTCCCTGGATGTGTTCTTCACCGAGCGTTGGTCTCTCCTGACTTTTCCCCCACGTCCCTGTTTCAGTTCTGCCGACTCCGTGTTTTCCACGTGGCTGGATCAGTACCCGGAGGATTTCTGGCAGCTGGAGCAGGATGGGCTGGAGCGCCTGGTGCGGTACATCAAGGAGTCGTCGGGGGGATCGAACCTGCAGCGACGGGCCGAGGAGATCCTGGAGCAGCACCGCCGGTTGTCCAGCAACGATGGGCAAATGCTACTGAACAGTACGTACAAGCTCCCCCCACCCACACTCACTCCATCGCTACGTGGGCCACAGAGCCGGAGATTCAGAGAGTACTAGACCAAGTGGGACCCGTTGGGCCCTGTCCCCCAACACTGGGGGGGGGAGAGGGGTGCGGTACGACGTCCAACTGGGAGGGGGCAGGCATGGGGGGGGGGGGCGGTTGGGGGTGGCAATGAAAGTCATCCCCCCCCCCCTCCAATCGGTCCTCCCCAATCCCTGCCTTGTGCCCAAACACCAGGATGGTGGGACCAAAATGCAACCAGAACTTGATGAGCAGCCCCTTCGGATGTTGGTAGAGGGGCAGCAACTTCGTTACCATTGGCGACGTCTCATTGTGATGTGATTGTGGCAGTTGGCAGCCAGCTTGAGAGCCCATTGTGATTGGTGCACTGTGAGGAGGCATTGTGACATCAGCAATGTCTTGGAGTCTTGGTTCGGAGTCTAGTCTTGTTTTGAGTCTTGGGTTTTGGAGTCATAGGTCTTGGAGTCTTGGGTCGAGTCTTGAGTCTTGGGTCTTTCTTGGGTCTTGAGTCTTGGGTCTGGGGGTCTTTGGTCGAATCTTGAAACTTTGGTCTTGGAGTCTTGGGTCTTGGAGTCTTCGGTCGAATCTTGAGTCTTGGGTCTTGGTGTCTTGGTGTCTTGGGTCTTGCGTTTGGGTCTTGGAGTCTTGGGTCTAGTCTTGGATGAGGTCTTGGGAGTCTTGGGACGGCGTCTAGTCTTGTTTTGGGTTTTGGAGTCTGGGGTCTTGGAGTCTTGGGTCGAGTCTCGAGCCTTGGGTCTCGAGTCGTGGGTCTTGAGTTTTGGATCTTGGGTCTTGGAGTCTAGTCTAATCTTGTCTTGGAGTCTTGGGTCGGAATCTAGTCTTGTTTTGCATCGGGTTTTGAAGTCACAGGTCATGGAGTCGAGTCTTGAGACTTGGGTATTGGAGTCTTGGTTCAGAGTCTAGTCTTGTTTTGGTTTGGGTTTTGGAGTCATGGGTCTTGGAGTCTTGGGTCGGGGTCGTGGAGTCTTGGGAGTTGGGTCATGGGTCTTAGATTCTAGTCTTGTCTTGGATTCTTGGAGTTTTGGGTCTTGGGGTCTATTGTTTTGGGTCTTGGAGTCTTGAGTCTTGGGTCGGAGTCTTGGGTCCGAGTCTTGGAGTCTTGAATCTTGAGCCTTGAGCCTTGAGTCTTGGATCTCTAGAATTTAGGAAGATTGAGAGGGGATCTTATAGAAACTGACAAAATTCTTAAGGGGTTGGACAGGCTAGATGCAGGAAGATTGTTCCCGATGTTGGGGAGGTCCAGGACAAGGGGTCACAGCTTAAGGATAAGGGGGAAATCCTTTAGGACCGAGATGAGAAGGAATTTTTTCACACAGAGAGTGGTGGGTCTCTGGAACTCTCTGCCACAGAGGGTAGTTGAGGCCAGTTCATTGGCTATATTTAAGAGGGAGTTAGATGTGGCCCTTGTGGCTAAAGGGATTAGGAGGTATGGAGAGAAGGCAGGTACAGGATCCCGAGTTGGATGATCAGCCATGATCATATTGAATGGCGGTGCAGGCTCGAAGGGCCGAATGGCCTACTCCTGCACCTATTGTCTATGTTTCTATGTTTCTATCTGGAGTCTGGAGTCTTGGATCTCGGGTCTTGGAGCCTTGGGTTTTGGAGTCTTGGGTTTTGGAGTCATGAGTCTTGGGTCTTGGAGTTGGGGTCTTGGGAGTCTTGGGTCAGAGTCTAGTCTTGTTTTGGGTCATGGGTCTTGGAGCCTTGAGTCTTGGGGTCTTGGAGTCTAGTCTTGTCTTGGGTCTTGAGTCTAGGAGTCTAGTCTTGTTTTGGGTCTTGAGGTCTTGAGTCTTGGGTCTTGGGTCTTGAGTCTAGGAGTCTGGTCTTGGGTCTTGGGTCTTGAGGTCTTGGGTCTTGGAGTCTTGCGTCTTGGGTCTTGGGTCTTGGGTCTTGGGTCTTGGGTCTTGAGTCTAGGAGTCTGGTCTTGGGTCTTGAGGTCTTGAGGTCTTGGGTCTTGGAGTCTTGCGTCTTGGGTCTTGGAGACTTGGGTTGAGTCTTGGGCCGGGGTCTTGGAGTCTTGGGTCTTGGAGTCTTGGAGTCTAGTCTAACCTTGTCTTGGAGTCTTCGAGTCTAGTCTAATCTTGTCTTGGAGTCTTTGGTCTTGAGTCTTGGAGTCTAATGTTGTCTTGAGTCTTGGAGTCTATACTAATTTTGTCTTAGGTCTTGGAGTCTTGGGTCAGAGTCTAGTCTTGTTTTGGCTCTTGGGTTTTGGAGTCTTGAGTCTTGGAGTCTGGAGTCTTGCGTCTTAAGTCTTGGAATCTGGAGTCTTGGGTCTTTAGTGGGACAGGCCCACTAGTCCAGTCGCCGGTTTTTTGGTGACCTGCTATGACTATGATAGTCGCCTAGAAATTTGGCAAGTGGGACAGGCCCTTAAGAGTCAGAGTGATGGAGTGATGGAGCAGAGTCAGAGAGTCGTCATTTAGTCATACAGTAAACTAATAGGGTGACAAGTCACAGAGTAGACTCTGGGTATAATGCATTCTGCGGTGAATCTACAGAGGCTGGTCAGTGTTGGTGTTGGTGACGGGCCCATGGTTTTGGTTTGCAGGTGCCGGCAGTGAATGCCTACCGATGGAGGGAGACCCCACGGAGAGGTCGGCACCGATGGACATCCTCACCTTCATGGCCGACACGACGGCAGCCCAGCTCACCATGATCGACGCGGTGAGCCCCAGAGGTCATGCGATAGCAGCAGAATGAGGCCATTCATCCCATCAAGCCTACTCCGCCATTCAATCATGGCTGATCTATCTCTCCTTCCCAACCCCAATCCCCTGCCTTCTCCCCATAACACCTGACGCCCGAACTCATCAAGAATCTATCTATCTCTGCCTTAAAAATATCCACTGACTTGGCCTCCACAACCGTCTGTGGCAAATAATTCCACGGATTCACCACCCTCTGGCTAAAGAAATTCCTCCTTATCTCCATCCTAAAGGAATCCCATTCCCCTGCCTTCTCCCCATAACCCCGATGCCTGTACTAATCAAGAATCTATCTATCTCTGCCTTAAAAATACCATTGACTTGGCCTCCACAGCCGTCTGTGGCAAAGAATTCCACAGATTCACCACCCTCTGGCTAAAGAAATTCCTCCTCATCTCCATCCTAAAGGAATCCCATTCTCCTTCCTTCTCCCCATAACCACTGGCACCTTGGATAAGATAGGCCAGGTTTGGAGGGATATGGACCAAACGCAGGCAGGTGGGACTAGTGTAGCTGGGACAGGAGTGGGCCGGAGTGGGCAGGCTGGGCCGAAGGGCCTGTTTCCACGCTGTATCATTCTATGATCATAACTCTCACCACCACTGCATCTGACGGAGAACCTAATGTATTGGTTAGAGTTGTTTGAGAGATACAGCATAGAAACAGGCCCTTCGGCCCACCGAGTTCACGCTTGTGCTATGCTACCCCACTTTCTCATTCACTCCCCACACACCAGGGACAATTTAGGGCAGGGGCAATAAATCTACAAACCTACACCAGCTCGTCTTTTGGATAGAGTCATAGACCCAACTTGCCCACACCGGCCAACATGTCCCATCTACTTGTCCAGGGACCTGAGCAGTCGGAGAGAGAGAGAGAGAGAGAGAGAGAGTGCGCAGGGAAGTGGGAATCGTGAGCAGTTAGAGTCCCAGAGTGATACAGCGTGGAAACAGGCCCTTCGGCCCAACTTGCCCACACCGGCCAACATGTCCCAGCTACACTAGTCCCACCTGCCTGCGCTTAGCCCATATCCCTCCAAACCTGTTCTATCCATGTACCTTTCCAACTGTTGGTTAAACGTTGGGATAGTCCCAGCCTCAACTACCTCCTCTGGCAGCTCGTTCCATACACCCACCACACTTTGTGTGAAAAAGTGACCCCTCAGATTCCTATTAAATCTTTTCCCCTTCACCTTGAACCTGTGTCCTCTGGTCCTCGATTCCCCTACTCTGGGCAAGAGACTCTGTGCATCTACCCGATCTAATCCTCTCATGATTTTGTACACCTCTATAAGATCACCCCTCATCCTCCAGCGCTCCAAGGAATAGAGACCCAGCCTGCTCAACCTCTCCCTGTAGCTCACACCCTCTAGTCCTGGCAACATCCTCGTAAATCTTCTCTGAACCCTTTCCAGCTCGACAATATCTTTCCTATAACACAGTGCCCAGAACTGAACACAATATTCTAAATACAGCTTCACCAATGTCTTATATAACTGCAACATGACCTCCCAACTTCTAAACTCAATGCTCTGACTGATGAAGGCCAAATCTTCTCCGAACCCTTTCCACCTTGACAACATGTGTCCTATAACACGGTGCCCAGAACTGAATGTGGCCTCACCAACGTCTTATACATAAAAACATAGAAAATAGATGCAGGAGTAGGCCATTCGGCCCTTCGAGCCAGCACTGCCATTCAATATGATCATGGCTGATCATCCAACTCAGTATCCTGTACCTGCCTTCTCTCCATACCCCCTGATCCCTTTAGCCACAAGGGCCACATCTAACTCCCTCTTAAATATAGCCAATGAACTGGCCTCAACTACCTTCTATTGTTAAGGCAGAGATCGATAGATTTTGGATAAGTACGGGTGTCAGGGGTTATGGGGAGAAGGCAGGTGAATGGGGTTAGGAGGGGGAGATAGATCAGCCTTGATTGAATGGTGGAGTAGACTTGATGGGCCGAATGGCCTAGTTCTTCTCCTATCACTTATGATCTTAACAATCAGTTGTCACCTTTGTTCCGAGATTGATGAGTTCTGGATCAGTTTAGTTTATTGTCACGTGTACCGAGGTACAGTGAATTTTTGTGTGATGGTCTGGGCTGTGTCCAGCCTGTCAGAATCATAGAAACATAGAAAATAGGTGCAGGAGTAGGCCATTTGGCCCTTCAAGCCTGCACCGCCATTCAATATGATCATGGCTGATCATCCAACTCTGTATCCTATACCTGCCTTCTCTCCATACCCTCTGATCCCTTTAGCCACAAGGGCCACATCTAACTCCCTCTTAAATATAGCCAACGAACTGGCCTCAACTACCTTCTGTGGCATAGAATTCCACAGATTCACCACTCTCTGTGTGAAAAATGTTTTCCTCATCTCGGTCCTAAAGGAATTCCCCCTTATCCTTAAACTGTGTGACCCCTTGTTCTGGACTTCCCCAACATCGGGAACAATCTTCCTGCATCTAGCCTGTCCAACCCCTTAAGTTTCTATAAGATCCCCCATCAATCTTCTAAATTCTAGCGAGTACAAGCCGAGTCTATCCAGTCTTTCTTCATATGAAAGTCCTGCCATCCCAGGAATCAGTCTGGTGAACCTTCTCTGTACTCCCTCTATAGCAAGAATGTCTTTCCTCAGATTAGGTTTCTATCAGATCCAAACTGAAGCGTTGTGTGTTGTGCTTGTGCCTCCAACAGGAGCTGTTCATGAGGGTGGTCCCTCACCACTGCCTGGGCTCCATCTGGTCCCAGCGAGACAAGAAGGGCAAGGGGCACCTTGCCCCCACAGTCCGTGCCACCGTGCACCAGTTCAACAAGCTCACCAATTGCGTCATCGCCTCCTGCCTGTGCAACCTCCAGCTACGGCCCCAACAGCGGGCGCGGATCCTGGAGAAGTGGGTGCTGGTGGCGGAGGTAGGAGTTCCCCTCCGCCGTCGACATTCGGCCCGTCTCCCTCCTGCTAGCCCGCGTCCCCCCGGGCAACGCATTCCCATTCCATCCAGTGCATCATCTTCTTCTTGCGTGTGGAGAGCACAGCCTAAAGTTGTTGACAACTTGTTCTATTTGATCTTCCGTTTGTGCACGGAAGTCGAGTTGATTGCATTAGTCGAAACAGGGCGGGCCACGCGAAGGTTGCAATCTTACACCCCATACAGTGCATGAAGGGTGGGGACAATTTACAGAGGGGGGGTGCGGCAATTAACCTCCGACACGTCTTTGGGATAGAGTGATACAGTGTGGAAACAGGCCCTTCGGCCCAACTTGCCCGCACTGCCCCTACACCATCCCCACCTGCCTGCGTTTGTCCAATACCCCTCCAAACCTGCGAACAATCCCTCTAAACAGTAGCGGTGGAGATGCTGCCTAATGCCCCTGTGTGTCCCACTTAGGAAACCTGAACGGAAACCTCTGGAGACTTTGCGCCCCACCCAAGGTTTCCGTGCGGTTCCCGGAGGTTTTTATCAGTCTCTCTAATGGTCGAAAGTGGTTTCCGCTTCTTCTATGTTCCGGCGATTAATTCAAAAAATTCAAAACCGGCCGCGACTAAAAATAGGTTGCCTGCCGTTTTAAAAATGGGTAATTTTTTAGTGGAAGCCGGTTGCGATGCTAGTTGAAGGTGGTTGCCGGAGGTTGCAGGTAGTGGAAGGTAAGACCTTTGTTTCACCCAGTTTTATTCCACCAGGGAGGTCTTACCTTCCACTACCTGCAACCTCCGGCAACCACCTTCAACTAGCATCGCAACCGGCTTCCACTAAAAAATTACCCATTTTTAAAACAGCAACCTATTTTTAGTCGCGGTCGGTTTTGAATTTTCTGAAATCATCGCTGGGACATAGAAGAAGCGGGAACCACTTTCGACCATTAGGGAGACTGACAAAAACCTCCGGGAACCGCACGGAAACCTTGGGTGGGGCGCAAAGTCTCCAGAGGTTTCCGTTCAGGTTTCCTAAGTGGGACACACAGGGGCATAACGGAGACAGAGACCCGGGTTCGATCCCGGCTACGGGTGCTGTCTGCACGGATTTTGCACGTTCTCCCCGTGACCTGCGTGGGTTTTCTCCGGGTTCTCCGGATTCCTCCCACACTCCAAAGACGTGCGGGTTTGTAGGTCAATTGGGTTGGTTTAAGTGTAAATGGTCCCGAGTGTGTGTGTAGGACAGTATTAGTGTGGTCAGCGCGGACTCGGTGGGCCAAAGGGCCTGTTTCCGCCCTGTATCTCTAAACTAAACTAGATTAAAGCCGTCTGAAGAAGGGTTTCGACCCGAAACGTCGCCTATTTCCTTCGCTCCATAGATGATGCCTCACCCGCTGAGTTTCTCCAGCACTTTTGTCTACCATAAACCTCTATAAGATCACTTCTCATCTTCCTGCTGTACCCTTCCGTAATTTGGATTTATTAATATCAAGTAGACTGAAATACAGTGGAAAGCTTGGTTTGCCTGTTATCCATAGATATCAGATATACTGTAGATATAAGACACACAATGCTGGAGTAACTCACCGGGACATGCAGCATCTCTGGAGAGACGGAATGGGCGACGTTTCGGGTCGAGGCCCTTCTTCAGACTGAGAGTCTGGGGAGAGGGAAGCGACAGATATGCATGATATGAAAGGTGTGAGAGGAACAAATCAAAGCCAGCAACGATGATCAAGGAACGGTGGAGCCCACAATGGTCCATTGTTGGCTGTGGGGAAGGTGATAACGAGTGGATACCAATAGTGAAACTCAGCAGGAAGACAATGAAACTAGTACGACAACTGGGGAGGGGAGGGGGGATGGAGGGGGGGGGGAAGCAAGGGCTACTTGAAGTTCCATCTCTCTTTTCCTCTCCTCCTCTCCCTCCCACTCTCCCTCTATTTCTCTCTCCCTCTCTCTCCCTCCCTCCCTTTCTCTCTCCAGTACGACAACGGTGAAGGGGGAGGGATGGAGAGAGAGGGAAAGCAAGGGCTACTTGAAGTTAGAGAAGTCAATGTTCGTACCGCTGGGGTGTGAGCTGCCCAAGTGAAATATGAGGTGCTGTTCCTCCAATTAGCGCTGGGCCTCACTCTGACAGTGGAGGAGGCCCAGGACAGAAAGGTCAGTGTGGGAATGGGAGGGGGAGTTAAAGTGTTTGGCAACCGGGAGATCGGGTGGGTTTAGGCGGACTGAGCGGAGGTGTTCAGTGAAACAATATACAATAGGTGCAGGAGGAGGCCATTCAGCCCTTCGAGCCAGCACCGCCATTCAATGTGATCATGACTGATCATCCCCAATCAGTACCCCGTTCCTGCCTTCTCCCCATATCCCCTGACTCCACTATCTTTAAGAGCCCTATCTAGCTCTCGGAAGTATCCAGAGAACCGGCCTCCACCGCCCTCTGAGGCAGAGAATTCCACAGACTCACCACTCTCTATGAGTAAAAGTGTTTCCTCGTCTCCGTTCTAAATGGCTTACCCCTTATTCTTAAACTGTGGCGCCTGGTTCTGGACTCCCATCGCCATCGGGAACATGTTTCCTGCCCCAAGTGTGTCCAAACCCTTAACAATTTTATATGTTTCAATGAGATATCCTCTCATCCTTCTAAACTCCAGAGTGTACAAGCCCAGCTGTTCCATTCTCTCAGCATATGACTCCATACCCGCCATCCTGGGAATTAACCTTGTAAACCTACGCTGCACTCCCTCAATAGCAAGAATGTCCTTCCTCAAATTTGGGGACCAAAACTGCGCACAATACTCCAGGCGTGGCCTCACCAGGGTTCTGAAACGATCGCTGAGCCTGCGCTTGGTGTCGCCTATCTTCAAGGGAAATGGAGGGGTTACTTGGCGTCTGAGTGGTTGGCGTGGATACAATAGAGGGATGATTCCCTGCTTCCCTGTCTCTCTTCCTGCAGGAATGCCGAGCCCTGAAGAACTTCTCCTCACTCTACGCCATCATCTCCGGCCTCCAGTCCAACCCCGTCCACCGCCTGAAGAGAACCTGGGAGGAGATGCCCAGGTAGAGCGCGGGGAGAAGCCCATCGTGCACGTGCGCGCGACCCGCGTGACCGCGCCACACGTTTACCTGGCCCGCAAATGCGGTGGGGAAATCCGTGTCATGCACGGGACTGGATCAGTATCGGAGCGGTCTTCCCACATTCCCAGGATCTGTGTGTGTGTGTGTGTGTGAGAGAGAGAGAGTGTGTGTGTGTGAGAGAGAGAGAGTGTGTGTGTGAGAGTGTGTGTGTGTTTGTGAGAGTGTGTGTGTGTTTGTGAGAGTGAGCGTGTGAGAGTGTGTGTTTGTGAGAGTGAGTGTGTGTGTGAGAGTGTGTGTTTGTGAGAGTGTGTGTTTGTGAGTGTGTGTGTGAGAGTATTTGTGGGAGTGTGTGTGTGAGTGAGTGTGTGTGTGAGTGAGTGTGTGTGTGAGTGAGTGTGTGAGAGTGTGTGTGAGAGTGTGTGTGTGAGAGTGTGTGTGTGTGAGAGTGCGTGTGAGAGAGTGTGTGTGGGAGAGAGTGTGTGTGGGAGTGTTTGTGAGAGTGTGTGTTTGTGAAAGTGAGTGTGTGTGTGTGTGTGAGAGAGAGTGTGTGAGGGCGAGAGTGTGTTTGTGTGAGTGTGGAAGAGAGTGTGTGTATATGAGAGAGTGTGTGTGAGTGTGAGAGAGTGTGTGTGAGGGAGAGAGTATGTTTTCTGTGCCTGTGTGTGAGTGTGTGTATTTCTATATATATATTTGTGTGTGTGTGTGTGTCTGGCAGTCTGTGCATGTGAGAGTGTGTCTGAGTGCGTGGTTGTGTGCCTGAGCCTGTGTGTGTCAGTGTATGTCTGTGTGTCTATGAATGTGTGGTTGTGTGTGTCTGTCTATGTACAGTGGCTTGCAAAAGTATTCATACCCCTTGAACTTTTCCACATTTTGTCACGTTACAACCACAAAAGTAAATGTATTTTATTGGGATTTTATGTGATAGACCAACACAAAGTAGCGCATAATTGTGAAGTGGAAGGAAAATTATACATGGTTTCCAAGTTTTATTACAAATAAAAAAACTGAAAAGTGTGGCGTGCAAAAGTATTCAGCCCCCCTGAGTCAATACTTTGTAGAACCACCTTTTGCTGCAATTACAGCTGCAAGTCTTTTGGGGTATGTCTCTACCAGCTTTGCACATCTAGAGACTGAAATGTTTGCCCATTCCTCTTTGCAAAATAGCTCAAGCTCAGTCAGATTGGATGGAGAGCGTCTGTGAACAGCAATTTTCAAGTCTTGCCAGAGATTCTCAATTGGATTTAGGTCTGGACTTTGACTGGGCCATTCTAACACATGAATATGCTTTGATCTAAACCATTACATTGTAGCTCTGGCTGTATGTTTAGGGTTGTTGTCCTGCTGGAAGGTGAACCTCCGCCCCAGTCTCAAGTCTTTTGCAGACTCTAACAGGTTTTCTTCCAAGATTGCCCTGTATTTGGCTCCATCCATCTTCCCATCAACTCTGACCAGCTTCCCTGTCCCTGCTGAAGAAAAGCATCCCCACAGCATGATGCTGCCACCACCATGTTTCACAGTGGTGATGGTGTGTTCAGGGTGATGTGCAGTGTTAGTTTTCCGCCACACATAGCGTTTTGCATTTAGGCCAAAAACTTCAATTTTGGTCTCATCAGACCAGAGCACCTTCCTCCACATGTTTGCTGTCCCCTACATGGCTTGTGGCAAACTGCAAATGGGACTTCTTATGGCTTTGTTTCAACAATGGCTTTCTTCTTGCCACTCTTCCATAAAGGCCCGATTTGTGGAGTGCACGACCAATAGTTGTCCTGTGGACAGATTCTCCCACCTGAGCTGTGGATCTCTGCAGCTCCTCCAGAGTTACCATGGGCCTCTTGGCTGCTTCTCTGATCAATGCTCTCCTTGCCCGGCCTGTCAGTTTAGGTGGACGGCCATGTCTTGGTAGGTTTGCAGTTGTGCCATACTCTTTCCATTTTCGGATGATGGATTGAACAGTGCTCCGTGAGATGTTCAAAGCTTGGGATATCTTTTATAACCTAACCCTGCTTTAAACTTCTCCACAACTTTATCCCTGACCTGTCTGGTGTGTTCCTTGGGCTTCATGATGCTGTTTGTTCACTAATGTTCTCTAACAAATCTCTGAGGCCTTCACAGAACAACTGTATTTATACTGAGATTAGATTACACACAAGTGGACTCTATTTACTAATTAGGTGACTTCTGAAGGCAATTGGTTGCGCTGGATTTTATTTAGGGATATCAGAGTAAAGGGGGCTGAATACTTTTGCAAGCCACACTTTTCAGTTTTTTATTTGTAAACAAATGTGAAAACCATGTATCATTTTCCTTCCACTTCACAATTATGCACCACTTTGTGTTGGTCTATCACATAAAATCCCAATAAAATACATTTACGTTTGTGGTTGTAACGTGACAAAATGTGGAAAAGTTCAAGGGATCTGAATACTTTTGCAAGCCACTGTAAGTGTGTGTGTGGGGGAGAGAGAATGTATGCTCGTGTGTGAGCGTGAGAATGTATGTGAGTGTGTGAGAGTGTGTTGGTGTGTGTCTGAATGTGGCCGTGTGTGTGTGCGTGTGTGTAAATGGGCCACAGTGTGTGGGGAGTAGATGAGACAGTGGCATAAGATTGAACTAGTGTGAACGTGGGGGAGATCGATCATTCCACGTTATCCCACTTTCCCATCCACTCCTTGCACACTACGGACAATTTACAGAGGGGTCGAGCAACCTACAAACCTGTACGTCTTTGGAGTGTGGGAGGAAACCGGAGCTCCCGGAGAAAACCCACGCGGGTCACGGGGAGAACGTGCAAACTCCGTACAGACAGCACCCGCGGTCAAGATGGAACCCGGGTGTGCGGTGCTGCAAGGCAGCAACTCTGCCGCTGCGCCAACCCAGTTCCATGTTATCCCACCTTCCCATCCACTCCCGACACACTAGGGGCCAGTTTGCAGAGGGCCGATCGAGCTACAAACCCGCACGTTCTTGGGATGCGGATAGAGCTGCTGCCGCACAGCGCCAGGGACCCGGGGTCGATGCCGACCTCTGTATCCCACGTCCCACACCTCCCAGAATGAACCGAACACTTTGTTTCCATTTACAGGGAGGTTCTCCGGAGATACGAGGAACTTTCCGAAATCTTTTCGGAGAAAAACAATTATTCCCAAAGTCGGGAACTGCTGATTAAGGTAAGAACAGTGACCTTAACATGAAATGGAATCTGCCTGTGTGAGATTGTCAAGGTTTAAAATTCAAGGTCTCCATTGTAAATTATCCCTAGTGTGTGGGATAGTGCTAGAGTGCGGAGTTTGCACGTTCTCCCCGTGACCTGCGTGGGTTTTCTCCGAGATCTTCGGTTTCCTCCCACACTCCAAAGACGTGCAGGTTTGGAGGTTAATTGGCTTCTGTAAATTGTAAATTGTCCCCAGTGTGTGTAGGATAGTGTTAGTGTGCAGGGATCGCTGGTTGACACGGACTGGGTGGGCCGAAGGGCCTGTTTCCACTCTGTGTCTCTAAAGTCCAAAGTTGGATTAGGTAGAGTATAGGAGCAAAGAGGTCCTTCTGCAGTTGTAAAGGGCCCCAGTGAGACCACACCTGGAGTATTGTGTGCAGTTTTGGTCCCCTAATTTGAGGAAGGACATGCTTGCTATTGAGGGAGTGCAGCGTAGGTTCACAAGGTTAATTCCCGGGATGGTGGGACTGTCATATGCTGGGAGAATGGAGCGGCTGGGATTGTACACTCTGGAGTTTAGAAGGATGAGAGGGGAACTTACTGAAACATATAAGGTTGTGAAGGGTTTGGACACGCTAGAGGCAAGAAACATGTTCCCGATGTTGGGGGAGTCCAGAGCCAGGGGCCACAGTTTAATAAGGGGTAAGCCATTTAAAACGGAGACGAGGAAACACTTTTTCTCACAGAGGGTTGTGAGTCTGTGGAATTCTCTACCTCAGAGGGCGGTGGAGGCCGGTTCTCCGGATGCTTTCAAGAGAGAGCTAGATAGGGCTCTTAAAGATAGCGGAGTCAGGGGATATGGGGAGAAGGCAGGAACGGGGTACTGATTGGGGATGATCAGCCGTGATCACATTGAATGGCGGTGCTGGCTCGAAGGGCCGAATGGCCTCCTCCTGCACCTATTGTCTATTGTCTATAAGACAATGGAAGTAGCTTAATTTGGGATCGTCACCCGATTTAAGGTCGCTCATGTAATGGAGCAAGTCTGCAATTGTGTGTGGCACGGTGGCGCAGCGGTAGAGTCGCTGCCTCACAGCGCCAGGGACACAGGTTCGATCCTGACTACAGGTGCTGTCTGTACGGAGTTTGCACGTTCTCCCCTGACCCACGTGGGTTTCTCCGGGTGCTCCGGTTTCCTCCCACACTCCAAAAACGTGCAGGTTTGTAATTCATAAGTACATAAGTGATAGCAGCAGAATTAGGCCATTCGGCCCATCATGTCCATTCCGCCATTCAATCATGGCTGATCTATCTCTCTCTCCTAACCCCATTCTCCTGCCTTCTCCCCATAACCCCTGACGCCCATACTAATCAAAAATCTATCTATCTCTGCCTGAAAAATATCCTCTGTGGCCTCCACAGCCGTCTGCGGCAGTTAATCCCACCCTCTGACTATAGAAATTCCTCCTCATCTCCTTCCTTAAAGGAACATGGCTTCTGTAAATTGCCCCTAGTGTGTAGGATTTGGAAAGTGGGAAAAACCTTTGCTGGTCGGCACGGACTGGGTGGGCCGAAGGGCCTGTTTGCTGGATCTCCAAACAAAACCAAGCAGTGCCCCTTTCACCCACTGCCCCTGTGGTGAGTCCCAATATTCCCAGCCTCTGTTGATTGCGGATGACACGAAGCTGGGGGCAGTGTTAGCTGTGAGGAAGATGCTAGGAGGCTGCAAGGTGACTTGGATGGGCTGGGTGAGTGGGCAAATGCATGGCAGATGCAGTATAATGTGGATAAATATGAGGTTATCCACTTTGGTGGCAAAAACAGGAAAGTAGACTATTATCTTAAAGGTGGCAAATTAGGAAAAGTGGAGATGCAACGAGACCTGAGTGTCATGGTACACCAGTCATTGAAAGTAGGCATGCAGGTGCAGCAGGCAGTGAAGAAAGCGAATGGTATGTTAGCATTCATAGCAAAAGGATTTGAGTACAAGAGCAGGGAGGTCCTACTTCAGTTGTACAGGGTCTTGGTGAGGCCACACCTGGAGTATTGCGTACAGTTTTGGTCACCAAATCTGAGGAACAACATTCTTGCCATAGAGTGAGTACAGAGAAGGTTCACCAGACTGATTCCTGGGATGGCAGGACTTCCATATGAAGAAAGACTGGATAGACTCGGCTTGTACTCGCTAGAATTTAGAAGATTGAGGGGGGATCTTATAGAGACTTAAAAAATTCTTAAGGGGTTGGACAGGCTAGATGCAGGAAGATTATTCCCGATGTTGGGGAAGTCCAGAACAAGGGGTCACAGTTTAACGATAAGGGGGAAGTCTTTTAGGACCGAGATGAGAAAATCATTTTTCACACAGAGAGTGGTGATTCTGTGGAATTCTCTGCCACAGAAGGTAGTTGAGGCCAGTTCATTGGCTATATTTAAGAGGGAGTTAGCTGTGGCCCTTGTGGCTAAAGGGATCAGGGGGTATGGAGAGAAGGCAGGTACAGGATACTGAGTTGAATGATCAGCCATGATCATATTGAATGGCGGTGCAGGCTCGAAGGGCCGAATGGCCTACTCCTGCACCCATTTTCTATGTTTCTATGATCTAGAGATGAAAATAAAGTTAAAATAAAAAATAACTGTTTGATTTTGCAGGAAGGGACCTCAAAGTATCCGACATTGGACAAGAAACATTTGAAAAAGCCAAAGGACCATAAACTTGCAGTAAGTTGCCTCTTCATCGTACTAAATGTTTGGCTAGGTTTAATTTAGTTTCAGGATACAGCGCAGGAAACAGGCCCTTCGGCCCACCGGGTCGCTGGTTTAAATCGAAGATAGACACAAAATGCTGGAGTAACTCAAGCGGGTGAGGCAGCATCTGTGGAGAGAAGGAATGGGAGACGTTTCGGGTCGGAAGAAGGGTCTTGACCCGAAACATGGCCCATTCCTTCTCTCCAGAGATGCTGCCTCACCCGCTGAGTTACTCCGGCATTTTGTGTCTACCTTTGAGAGCCAGGTTGTTGTGCTGGCACCGTTTGGTCAATCGGTCGATCTCACTTCTATACTCTGACTCGTCCCCATCAGTGATTCGTCCCACAACAATGGTGTCGCCGGCGAACTTGATGATTGAGGCTGAGCACGCAGCCTTGAGGTGCTCCCGTGCTGATTGTTATCGAGGAGGAAGTATTTCTGCCAATTCGAACAGACTGTTAAAACAGCAAAGAAGGAAGGGCCAGACAGACTGTTGGCGAGGCAGCCATTGCTGGCGCCACCCGGTGGTTCCACATCCACACTATCTAAGCCTTTCATTATTCAACCTTGCACGGTGGCGCAGCGGTAGAGTCACTGCCTCACAGCGAACGCAGCGCCGCAGACCCGGGTTCAATCCCGACTACGGGCGCTGTCTGTACAGAGTTTGCACGTTCTCCCCGTGACCTGCGTGGGTTTTCTCAGAGATCTTCGGTTTCCTCCCACACTCCAAAGACATGTGGGTTTGTAGGTTAATTGGCTTGGTATAAATGTAACTTGTCCCTAGTGGGTGTAGGATAGTGTTAGTGTGCGGGGATCGCTGGTCGGCGCGGACTCGGTGGGCCGAAGGGCCTGTTTCCGCGCTGTATCTCTACACTAAACTAAACTAATGTGTGGGAAGGAACTGCAGATGCTGGTTTAAAACCAAAGATAGACACAAAAACACAAATCTAAATTGTTTACAGTCACCGTACACTGGGCAAGAGACTCACCACCGCCCTTTGTGTGAAAAAGTTACCCCCCATATTCCTATTAAATCTTTTCCCCTTCACCTTGAACCTGTGTCCTCTGGTCCTCGATTCCCCTACTCTGGGCAAGAGACTCTGTGCATCTACCCGATCTATTCCTCTCATGACCTCTATAAGATCACCCCTCATCCTCCTGCGCTCCAAGGAATAGAGACCCAGCCTGCTCAACGTCTCCCTGTAGCTCACGCCCTCTAGTCCTGGCAACATCCTTGTGAATCATCTCTGAACCCTTTCCAGCTCGACAACATCTGTCCTATAACATGGTGCCCAGAACACAATATTCTAAAGGGTTACACAAAGAAGGGTCTCGACCCGAAACGTCGCCTATCTCCTTCGCTCCTTAGATGCTGCTGCACCCGCTGAGTTTCTCCAGCTTTTTATGTAACCCTCGATTCTCCAGCATCTGCAGTTCCTTCTTTAACACAATATTCTAAATGTGGTCTCACCAACATCTTATACAACTGCAACATGACCTCCCAACTTCTATACTCAATACTCTGGCTGGCAAATTTCCACTAATTCAATTTCGACTAGTTTAGTTTAGAGATACAGAGGTGAAACAGGCCCTTCGGCCCACCGAGTCCGTGCCGACCAGCGATCCCCGCACACTAACTCTATCCTACACATAGCAATGTTACAAAATTTTGAGATTTAAAAAATCAAGTCTGCAATTTATCCCATCAGATAAAGCATAAAAAGAAGTTTAATTTGACACCTAATTTACTTTCATATCTTCAGTATTAAGAAAGTTATGGCCATTTTCACACTCGGAAATTAGCATCTTGCTCCCCATTGCCTTTCAATTGACTTAACTCAAAAGCTGTGATCTGGAAAAGTTAAAAGCCCATAACTTTCTTAAAAATTAAGAGAACTCAATGAAATTTTCAGTTATTATAGATTGAAGCATTCTGAAACAAATATTAAACAATCTTACTTGGATTACCTGAAATTAAAGCATATAATTAGTTGTTATCTAATTGTAGCTAATTACAAAATTCAATGAGTAGATCTAAACATCTATCCATTTCTTAAGAAAAGATAAACTTTTTTTAAATTGCCTAAGTGTCCAAATAACATTCACACAATAATCCACAGTATAACATAATTTTTAAATCTCATTTTCATGAATTTCTGGGCCAAATGGAAGGAATTTAGTGTTTGATTCCTGTAAATTAATGGCCATTTAAATCAACTAGCGAGTGGGTTTTAGTGGAATGTGGTGGATTGGAACGTTGCGGTTAGCGGTGAAGTCGGGAGGAAAAATACTGTTTGTTCATACATTTTTTGGGACCCCATTTCGCAACATAAAAATATTATTAAAGCCTCCCGAAAAACCAACTTTTAATATAAAAATAAACTATTTACCTTTTTTTCTCCCCTACGGAAAATCCTTCCGGTTGTAGGTGCTCACGGCTTTTGAAGGTGATTTTTAAATTACTCTAGTTAATAAATAATTTAGAGTAATTTAAAAATACCTTCATTGATGAAATGTCGGAGCGATTTTTCTTCCGCAACAAAATCGCCCGACATTCATCGATTATCCCAGTCTGCAGAAAAACGGCACTTTAAGCCCGCCCCCCTCTGAAAGGCGCCAAAGTCGCGCACACGGAGAGCGGCAGAACTGCAGCGCCGCTAAAGGTAAGTTTTGCAACATACCTACTACACACACTAGGGACAACTTAAAATCACACCACTACAACATGACCTCCCCACCATCTACCCTCAACCCTGCCTGATGAAGGCCATTGTGCCGATAGACTTTTTGACCGCCCTATCTACCTGTGATGCCACTTTCAAGGAGTCCTGACCCAAAATGCCATCAGTCCATTTTCCGTAGAGTTGCCAATTTCCTCACTCCCAAATAAGGGCCAAAAGGTCAAAATACGGGACAAATTCCCGACGGCAATTCGTTGAGCGACTGGGCCGTGTCTAGGTGAACGATGAGTTGGCCCGGGTGCTGGACTGCACACAAAGCCCAGCCGGCGGGCCAGCTGAGGAGTTTTGGCCCCGGGGGCCGCCCGCTAAGTCCGGCGCCCCGGCCAACTCATGAACCGATGATCGGCCGTGAGAAGGAGGGGTGCTGGTGATGCCGGCGGTAAGCGAAGGTCCGAAGGTTGGACAGCTGGCCGGGCTGCCGACCGACCGACGGGGCCACGGGCGAGGCGCTGCTGCTGCACTCCGTGGGCTGCACTACGTCGGGACGGGTGAGGCGGGGCCGGACGCGGCGCTCCGACCCGACAGTCCCCTCGACCCTAGTAGTAGCGGTCAAATACGGGACAAGGGCGGTCCCGTACGGGACAAACCAATTTAGCCCAATGTACGTACGGGATGTCCCGGCTAATACGGGACAGTCGGCAACCCTAATGTCCCTCCACAGATGCTGCCTGACCCACTGAGTTCCTCCAGCACTTTGTATTCTGGACAAGATCCCAACACCTGCACTTTAGTTGAGCTTAGAGATACAGCACGGAAACAGGCCCTTCGGCCCACTGAGTCCGTGATGACCAGCGATCCCCGCACACACTAGTTCTACCCTACACACACTAGGGACAATTTACACTTACACCGAAGCCAATTAACCTGCAAACCCGCACGTCTTTGGGGTGTTGGAGGAAACCGGAGCACCCGGAGGAAACCCACGCAGGTCACGGGGAGAACGTGCAAACTCCGTACAGACAGCGCCCGTGGACAGGATGGAACCCGGGTCTCTGGCGCTGTGAGGCAGCAACTCTACCGCTGCGCCACCGTGATGGCCCAGTTGCTCGTGTTGGCAGTCGCAGTGTGGCGGTCGCGGTGTTGTGCGGGGCGGCGGGGGGGGGGGGGGGGGGGGGGTCGGGAGGGTGAGGGGGCGAGGAGGTGATGGGGCGGAGAGACAGCCTGGTCTAAGGGGTTGTCCACCTGTGCTTCCTCCCCTGCTGCAGGCCGTGGTGCAGGGCACCGTGCCCTACCTGGGCACCTTCCTCACCGACCTGGTCATGTTGGACACCGCAGTCAAGGACTATGTGGAGGTGAGCACAGCACGGGCGGCACTGTGGCACAGCGGGTACAGACACGGGCTCTGGTGCTGGAGACCCAGGTTCAATACTCACCTCCGGCACTGAGTGAGTGAGTGAGTGTCTGTGTGTGTGTCTGTGTGTGTGCGTGTGTCTGTGCGTGTGTGTGTGCGTGTGTGCGTGTGTGTGTGCGTGCGTGCGTGTGTGTGTGCGTGTGTCTGAGTGTGTGTCTGTGTGTGTGTGTGTACAGTGTGTGTGTGTGTATCTGTGTGTGTGTACAGTGCGTGTGTGTGTATATGTGTGTGTGTGTACTGTGTGTGTGTACAGTTGTGTGTATCTGTGTGTGTCTGAGTGTGTGCGTGTGTGTCTGAGTGTGTGTGTGTGTGTCTGAGTGTGTGTGTGTGTGTATGGCTGAGTGTGTGTGTGGCTGAGTGTGTGTGTGTCTGAGTGTCTGTGTGTGTGTGTGTGTCTGTGTGAGTGTTTGTGTGAGCGTGTTTGTGTGTGCATGTGTCTGAGTGTTTGTGTGTGTGTCTGAGTGTTTGTGTGTGCATGTGTCTGAGTGTTTGCTTGTGTGTGTGTCTCTCTGTCTCTGTCTGTGTGTGTGTGTGTGTGTGTGTCTGTGTGTGTGTGTGTCTGTGTATCAATGTGTGTGTGCATGTGTGGCATGAGAATTAAGGGACAGAAGTTTAGGGGTAACATGAGGGGGAACTTCTTTACTCAGAGAGTGGTGGCTGTGTGGAATGATCTTCCAGCAGAAGTGGTGGAGGCAGGATCGATTTTAACATTTAAAAGTAAAGTGGATAGGTATATGGACGGGAAGGGAATGGAGGGGTATGGTCTGAGTGCAGGTAGATGGGACTAGGGGAAAATAAATGGATGGCACGGACTGGAAGGGCCGTGAAGGCCTGTTTCCGTGCTGTAATTGTTATATGGTTATATGGTGTGTGTATGTCTGTGTATCAATGTTTGAGTGTGTGTATGTCTCTGTATCAGTGTGTGTGTGTGTATGTCTGTGTATCAATGTGTGTGTTTGAGTGCGGTCACATAAAGAACGTACAAACTCCGTACAGGCAGCACGTAGTCAGGATGGAACCCGGGTCTCTGGCGCTGTGAGACAGCAACTCTACTGCTGCGCCACCGTTACACCCCTGTTAAGAACAGAACGGTTTTCATGCTTATTTTGAAGACTATCTTTAACTAACGTTCCCTCTGTCTTACAGGACGGGCTGATTAACTTTGACAAGAGGAGAAAGGTAAGGAAATTCAACACGATTGAGCAATATCTAAATGGCGTCAAGTTGGGAAAAGGGGAAGTACAACGGGGGCTCCTGGGGGTCTTTGGCAATCAGTCTATGATAGTAAGCATGCAGGTACAGCAGGCAGTGAAGGAAGCGAATGGCATGTTGGCCATTATAACACGAGGAATCGAATATAGGAGCAAAGAGGTCCTTCTGCAGTTGTACAGAGCCCTAGTGAGACCACACCTGGAGTATTGTGTGCAGTTTTGGTCCTCTAATTTGAGGAAGGACATTCTTGCTATTGAGGGGGTGCAGCGTAGATTTACAAGGTTAATTCCCGGGATGGCGGGACTGTCATATGCAGCTGGGCTTGTACACTCTGGAGTTTAGAAGGATGAGAGGGGATCTCATTGAAACATATAAGATTGTTAAGGGCATGGTCACGCTAGAGGCAGGAAACATGTTCCCGATGTTGGGGGAGTCCAGAACCAGGGGCCACAGTTTAAGAATAAGGAGTAAGCCATGTAGAACGGAGACGAGGAAACGCTTTTTCTCATAGAGAGTGGTGAGACTGTGGAATTCTCTGCCTCAGAGGGCGGTGGAGGCCGGTTCTCTGGATACTTTCAAGAGTGAGCTAGATAGGGCTCTTAAAGACAGCGGAGTCAGGGGATATGGGGAGAAGGCAGGAACGGGGTACTGATTGGGGATGATCAGCCGTGATCATATTGAATGGCGGTGCTGGCTCGAAGGGCCGAATGGCCGACTCCTGCACCTATTGTCTGTTGTCTATTATCCCAGGATGGAAATAGATCTGCCCACAGTGATAAAAAGCCAACATACATCAAATTTCACTTTGGGAGGTTGAATGTAAGGGGAAAAACATACAATGAATGGCAAGACCCTTGACAGCATTAATGTACAGAGGGATCTTAGGGTCCAGAGGTCGCTGGAAGTGGCAGGACCAGTAGACAGACGGCTTAAAGAAGGCATATGGCCAGGATAGAGTGGATGTGGAGAGGATGTTTCCACTAGTGGGAGAGTCTAGGACCAGAGGGCACAGGACGTTCCAGCATTTTTGTCTACCTTCAGTATTGAAGGACATCCCTTTAGGAAGGAGATGAGGAGGAATTTCTTTAGCCAGAGGGTGGTGAATCTGTGGGATTCATTGCCACAGACGGCTGTGGAGGCCAAGTCAGTGGATATTTTTAAGGCAGAGATAGATAGATTCTTGATTAGTACGGGTGTCAGGGGTTTGGGGAGAAGGCAGGAGAATGGGGTTAGGAGGGAGAGATAGATCAGTCATGATTGAATGGCGGAGTGGATTCATAAAAACTTAGAAAATAGGTGCAGGAGGAAGCCATTCGGCCCTTCGAGCCAGCACTGCCATTCATTGTGATCATGGCTGATCATCCCCAATCAATAACCCGTGCCTGCCTTCTCCCCATATCCCTTGACTCCACTAGCCCCTAGAGCTCTATCCAACCCTCTCTTAAATCCAGACTCGATGGGCCGAATGGCCTAATTCTGCTCCTGAACGTGAATTTGGGATAGTTTTCTCTGGAAAAAGATCTACAAGCCTGCAGGTAGAAATCTTCTTGCATGCGGCGTGCACGGCCTAAAGTTGTCGGACAACTTGTTCTGTTTGATCTTCCGTTTGTGCACGTCGAGTTGATTGCATTAGTCGAAACAGGGCGGACCACGCGAAGGTTGCAATCTTCCACCCCGGGACAGCAAATGCTGGAGTAACTCGGTGGGTTACTCCAGCATTTTGTGTCTATCTTCTGTTTGAAACCAGCACCTGCAGTTCCTTCCTGAAATCCTGCACGTCTTTTCGGAGTGTGGGAGGAAACCGGAGCACCCGGAAGAAAACCCACGCAGGTCACGGGGAGAACGTGCAAACTCCGTACAGACAGCGCCTGTGGTCGGGATCGAACCGTTGGCGTGGTGTCTTTGTTCATCCGTGTGTCTCATCTCTGTCTCTGTCTCTGTGTTTGCGTCTGCACGGCAGGAGTTTGAGATTATCGCCCGCATCAAGCTGCTTCAGAAGGCATGTCGCAACTACAGCTTTGAGAGGGAGCCCGAGTTTCTCCACTGGTTCCACAGTCTGGATACCCTGAGTGAGGACGAGAGGTGAGACCCCCCCCCCACCCCTCCTACCCTCTCCCCAACCCCCCATCCCAAATCCCAACCCACAACAAACTGCAGCCCAGTGTGGACGCAGCCCAGACCATCACACTCAGTCTGGAGGAGGGTCTCGACCCGAAACGTCACCCATCCCTTCTCTCCACAGTTGCTGCCTGTCACGCTGAGTTACTCCAGCAATTTGTGTCTGTCTTCGGTTTAAACCAGCATCTGTAGTTCCCTCTTAATCATAATCAAGGATGTATATTGCACAGGCACACACACACACACACGCCCACGTACACGCATGCATGCACACAAGCACACATTCCCGCATGCACACACACACACACACACAGACAAGCACACATTCCCGCACACATGCACGCACACAAACACGTACTGTACACAGGCACGCACACACATATACACATGAGCACACAGACACACGCACACCTACATACAAGCATGCACACAAGCACACATTCCCGCACGCATGCACACACACACACACTCACGCACACACGCACACACACGTACTGTACACACGCATACACACAAATATACGCACAAGCACGCGCAGACGCACACACACCCACATACACGCACACACACATTCCCGCATGTATACATGCGCTCATGCCCACGCACGCACACAAACACGTACTGTACACACGCACACACACACACACCCACATTCACGCACGCACAGACGCACACATTCCCGCATGTATACATGCGCTCACGCACAAAAACACGTACTGTACACACGCACACACACAGACACACGTACACGCACACACACACACACGCACGCACACACGCAGACACACACACACACACATACACGCACACACACACACACACATGCACGCACGCTCCGTCCAAGAACGCAAGAAATCGCGGAGAATTGTGGACGCAGCCCAGACCATCGCACAAACCAACCTCCCTTCCATCGACTCCATCTACACCTCACGCTGCCCCGGCAAGGCCAGCAGCATCATCAAGGACCAGTCTCACCCCAGCCACTCCCTCTTCTCCCCTCTCCCATCGGGCAAGAGGTACAGAAGTGTGAAAACGAACGCACACCTCCAGATTCAGGGACAGTTTCTTCCCAGCTGTTATCAGGCAACTGAACCATCCTACCACAACCGGAGAGCAGTCCTGAACTACTATCTACCTCATTGGTGACCCTCGGACTATCCTTGATCGGACGTTGCTGGCTTTAACTTGCACTAAACGTTATTCCCTTATCATGTATCTGTACACTGTGGACGGCTCGATTGTAATCATGTATTGTCTTTCCGCTGGCTGGTTAGCTCGCAACAAAAGCTTTTCACTGTACCTCGGTACACGTGACAGTAAACTAAAGTGAACCATCTGAGAGTGGTCTCACAGGTTGATAGAATGGTTATGAAAATGTTCAGCACTCTGGCTTTTGTCAGTCAGGGTACTGAATATAGTACAGATAGGCACAAAGTGTCGGAGTAACTCAGCGGGTCAGGCAGCATCTCAGTTTAGTTTAGAGATACAGCGCAGAAACAGGCCCTTCGGCCCACCGGGTCCGCGCCGACCAGCGATCCCCGCACACTAACACTATCCGACACACACTAGGGACTAAGTCCTGGGATGTCAGGACTTTCATACGAGGAAAGATTGGAAAGCTTGTACTCGCTGGAATTTAGAAGATTGAGGGGGGATCTTATAGAAACTTACAAAATTCTTAAGGGGTTGGACAAGCTAGATGCTGGAAGATTGTTCCCGATGTTGGGGAAGTCCAGAACAAGGGGTCACAGTCTAAGGATAAGGGGGAATTCCTTTAGGACCGAGATGAGGAAAACATTCTTTACACAGAGAGTGGTGAATCTGTGGAATTCTCTGCCACAGAAGGTAGTTGAGGCCAGTTCATTGGCTATATTTAAGAGGGAGTTAGATGTGGCCCTTGTGGCTAAAGGGATCAGGGGGTATGGAGAGAAGGCAGGTACGGGATACTGAGTTGGATGATCAGCCATGATCATATTGAATGGCGGTGCAGGCTTGAAGGGCCGAATGGCCTACTCCTGCACCTATTGTCTATGTTTCTATGTTTCTAATTTACACATTTTTTAAACTGAAGACAATCAAAGCTACAAACTTCGCAAGTGCGAGAGGAAACCGGAGCACCCAGAGTAAACTCACGGGGAGAGCGTGCAAACTCCGCACAGGCAGCACCCGTAGTTGGGATGGAGCCCGGGTCTCCGGCGCTGTGAGGCAGTGACTCTACCGCTGCGCCACCGTGCTGTACGCTGAAGGAAACTGATATTGTGTGTGTCCGTTGCAGTTACAGGCTGTCGTGCGAGCTGGAACCGCTGGAGATAGCAAGTCCGCAGTTGAAAGCTCGGCCCACTCTGGTCATCACTCCTTGCGATGAGTAAGTTAAGAGATTCATCACCGTCCTGCTGATCATTAATCCCAACCGAGTTTGAGTTTGAGGTTGGCACAAAACGCTGGAGCAACTCAGCGGGTCAGGCAGCATCTGTGGAGAGATCGTTTTTTTTTACAAGGTTAATTCCCGGGATGGCGGGACTGTCATACGCTGAGAGAATGGAGCGGCTGGGCTTGTACTCTCTGGAGTTTAGAAGGATGAGAGGGGATCTTGCTATTGAAACATGTAAGATTATTAAGGGCTTGGACACGCTAGAGGCAGGAAACTTGTTCCTGATGTTGGGGGAGTCCAGAACCAGGGGCCACAGTTTAAGAATAAGGGGTTGGCCATTTAGAATGGAGACGAGGAAACACTTTTTCTCACAGAGAGTGGAGAGTCTGTGGAATTCTCTGCCTCAGAGGGGAGTGGAGGCCGGTTCTCTGGATACTTTCAAGAGGACTCTTAAGATAGGGCTCTTAAAAATAGCGGAGTCAGGGTATATGGGGAGAAGGCAGGAACGGGATACTGATTGGGGATGATCAGCCATGATCACATTGAATGGCGGTGCTGGCTCGAAGGGCCGAATGACCTCCTCCTGCACTTATTGTCTATTGAGAAGGAATAGGTGACATTTCGGGTCTCGATGGAACCCGGGTCTCTGGCGCTGTGAGGCAGCAACTCTACCGCTTCGCCACTGTGTGCTACCCTTAAAGAAGGGCCATTGGATTCTGGAACAGGATGTGCCGGCTCTGGAGAGGGTCCAGAGGAGGTTTACGAGAATGATCCCAGGAATGAGTGGGTTAACCTATGATGAGTGTTTGTCGGCACTGGGCCTGTACTCGCTGGAGTTTAGAAGGATGAGGGGACACCTCATTGAAACTTACCGAATAGTGAAAGGCCTTATAGAGTGGATGTGGAGAGGATGTTTCCACTAGTGGGAGAGTCCAGGACCAGAGGGCACAGCCTCAGAATTAAAGAGCGCTCTTAGAAAGGAGATGAGGAGGAATTTCTTTAGTCAGAGGGTGGTGAATCTGTGGAATTCTTTGCCACAGACGGCGGTGGAGGCCAAGTAAGTGGATTTTTAAAAAAAAAGTACATTGATAGATTCTTGATTAGTACGGGTGTGAGGGGTTATGGGGAGAAGGCAGGAAATGGGGTTAAGAGAGAGATAGATCAGCCATGATTGAATGGTGGGGTGGACTTGATGGGCCGAATGGCGCACCAAGTCCTCACCAATAATCAATTAATCCATTAATCTTTGCTCAACTCCCAGGGTCCCTCCCAGTCCCCACATTCCGGTGTTTCCCAGTCGCCTCCCATTCCCAGGACGTCTTCCCGTCCCTTGATGCCTCGGATCTCCCATTCCCACTATTTCCCAATATTCCAGAAATCCGAGGTCACAGAATGATACAGCGTGGAAACAGGCCCTTCGGCCCAACTTGCCCACACCGGCCAACAATGTCCCATCTACACTAGTCCCACCTGCCAGCATTTGACCCATATCCTTCCAAACCTGTCCTATCCATGTATCTGTCTAAATGTTTCTTGAACGTTGGGATAGTCCCAGCCTCAACTACCTCCTCTGGCAGCTTGTTCCATACACCCACCACCCTTTTTGTGTGAAAAAGTTACCCCTCAGATTCCTATTAAATCTTTACCCCTTCACCTTGAACCTGTGTCCTCTGGTCCTCAATTCCCCTACTCTGGGCAAGAGACTCTGTGCGTCTACCTGATCTATTCCTCTCATGATCTGGAAGTCGAATCGGTAGTAAGGAAGACAAACTCAATGCTAGCATTTATTTCAAGAGGGCTTGTATACAAAAACAGGGATGTAACGCTGAGGCTCTATAAGGCGCTGGTCAGGCCACATGTGGAATATTGTGAGCAGTTTTGGGCCCCATATCTGAGGAAGGATGTGCTGGCTCTGGAGAGGGTCCAGAGGAGGTTTACAAGAATGACCCCAGGAATGAGTGGGTTAACCTATGATGAGCGTTTGTCGGCACTGGGCCTGTACTCGCTGGAGTTTAGAAGAATGAGGGTGGGAACTCATTGAATCTTACAGAATAGTGATAGAGTGGATGTGGAGAGGATGTTTCCACTAGTGGGAGAGTCTAGGACCAGAGGTCACAGCCTCAGAATTAAAGGACGTTCCTTTAGAAAGGTGGTGAGGAGGAATTTCTTTAGTCAGAGGGTGGTGAATCTGTGGAACTCTCTGGAGGCCAAGACAGTGGATATTTTTAAGGCAGAGATAGACAGATTCTTGATTAGAACGGGTGTCAGGGGTTATGGGGAGAAGGTAGGAGAATGGGGTTAGGAGGGAGAGATAGATCAGCCATGATTGAATGGCGCAATAGACTCGATGGGCCGAATGGCCTAATTCTACTCCTGTAACTTGTGAACTTGTGAACTCGTCGGCTTAACCCCAAAGCATCTCCCTGTCCCGCCATACCCGGGACCTCCTTGTCCCTTGATTCCTAGGATCTCCAGATGCCCCCATTCCCAGAACATTCCAGGGCCCTCTGTTCCCAAAACCGTTTCCAAGATCCCCTCATACGATACGATAGAACTTCATTTAACCCAAAATCAGTTCCCCGTTCCTGCTTTCTCCCCATATCCCTTGATTCCGTTAGCCCCAAGAGCTAAATCTAACTCTCTCTTGAAAACATCCAGTGAATTGGCCTCCACTGCCCCCTGTGGCAGAGAATTCCACGGAGATTTCCAGCTACAGCGTGAAAGCAGGCCCTTCGGCCCACCGGGTCCGCGCCGACCAGCGATCCCCGCACACTAACACTATCCTGCACACTTTAGGGACAATTTTTACAATTACACCGAAGCCAATTAAACTACAAACCCGCACGTCTTTGGAGTGTGGGAGGAAACCGAAGATCTCGGAGAAAACCCACGCAGGTCACAGGGAGAACGTACAAACTCCGTACAGACAGCACCCGTGGTCGGGATGGACCCGGGTCTCTGGCCCTGCATTCGCTGAAAGGCAGCAACTCTACCGCTGCGCCACCGTGACTTCCTCTGGGTGGAAAAAGTTTTTCCTCATCTCAGTCCTAAATAACCTACCCCTTATTCTTAAACTGTGACCCCCCTGGTCCTGGACTCCCCCCAATATGGGGTCCATTTTTCCTACAGTGTGGACTTGCTGATAGGACAATAGACAATAGACAACAGGTGCAGGAGTAGGCCATTCGGCCCTTCGAGCCAGCACCGCCATTCAATATGATCATGGCTGATCATTCCCAATCAGTACCCCGTTCCTGCCTTCTCCCCATATCCCCTGACTCCGCTATCTTTAAGAGCCCTATCTAGCTCTCTCTTGAAAGCATCCAGAGAACCTGCCTCCACCGCCCTCTGAGGCAGAGAATTCCACAGACTCACCACTCTCTGTGAGAAAAAATGTTTTCTGTTCTTAATGGCCAACCCCTTATTCTTAAACTGTGTGTGTGGCCCCTGGTTCTGGACTCCCCCAACATCAGGAACATGTTTCCTGCCTCTAGCGTGTCCAAGCCCTTAACAATCTTATATGTTTCAATGAGATCTCCTCTCATCCTTCTAAACTCCAGAGTGTACAAGCCCAGCTGCATGTGACAGTCCCGCCATCCCGGGAATTAACCTTGTAAACCTACGCTGCACTCCCTCAAGAGCAAGAATGTCCTTCCTCACATTAGGGGACCAAAACTGCACACAATACTCCAGGTGTGGTCTCAATAGGGCTCTGTACAACTGCAGGAGGACCTCTTTGCTCCTATATTTGATTCTTCTTGTTATAAAGGCCTCTGCTTCCCTTGCAGCTCAGCTCCCTTGCCGAGTCCTGGGCTGATGTCCGGAGGTCAAGTGACGTGGGAAGTTCCGGCCTCACCAACGCTGGAGTCGGGCTGCGTTCCGGAGATGGCGGGAGCCAAGGACAACTCGCTGTGGCCCATCAATGCCCTGCTCAGCAAGGCCTCCTGGGTAAATATCTCCTCCCCCATCCAACCGCCACTCGGCCCATCCCCTCGCCCGCTGGTGCTAGCCCACCATCACCGCTCGCGAGAGAGGATGGAACTGCAGATGCTGGTTCAATAGACAATAGGTGCAGGAGGAGGCCATTCGGCCCTTCGAGCCAGCACCGCCATTCAATGAGATCATGGCTGATCATCCACAATCAGTACCCCGTTCCTGCCTTCTCCCCATATCCCCTGACTCCACTATCTTTAAGAGCCCTATCTAGCTCTCTCTTGAAAGTATCCAGAGAACCTGCCTCCACCGCCCTCTGCGGCAGAGAATTCCACAGACTCACCACTCTCTGTGAGAAAAAGTGTTTTCTCCTCTCCGTTCTAAATGGCCAACCCCTTATTCTTAAACTGTGTGTGTGAGGCCCCTGGTTCTGGACTCCCCCAACATCGGGAACATGTTTCCTGCCTCTAGAGAATTCCACAGACAGTTTACACCGAAGATAGACACAAAATGCTGGAGTAACTCAGTGGGACAGGCAGCATTTCTGGAAAGAAGGAATGGGTGACGTTTCGGGTCGAGACCCTTCTCCAGACTGAGAGTCAGGGGGAGAGATATAGACGGTGACGGAGAGAGATATAGAACAGAGACCCTTCTTCAGACTGAGAGTCAGGGGTGAGGGAGACACAGAGATAAGGAAGGGCAAGGCGTGAAAACGAGACATCAAAGTGGATGGAGATCCAGGAAAATGTAGAATAGGCCATTGTTATCTGGGAGAAGGTGACAACAAAGCAAACTGAGATAAAATGTAATCGCGGACGGTCAGACTGGTCGGAGAACTGGGAAGGGGAGGGATGGAGAGAGAGGGAAAGCAAGGGTTGCTTGGAGTCGGTATGTTACAATACCTACCTTTAGCAGCGCTGCAGTTCTGCCGCTCCCCGTGTGCGCGACTTTGGCGCCTTTCAGAGGGGGGCGGGTTTAAAATGCCGTTTTTCACCAGGCCGTCTAAGTCGATCCATGTCGGGCGATTTTGTCGCTAAAGAGAAATCGCTCCGACATTTCATTCATGAAGCTATTTTTAAACTACGCTAGATTATTTAATAACTAGAGTAGTTTAAAAATCATCTTCTAAAGCTCTGAACGCCGACAGCAGAACGGACCTAACGTAGGCGATGAAAGAAGCTACACAGTTTATTTTTACATAAAAACTTGGTCCTTAGGAAGCCTTTAATCACATTTTCATGTTGCGAAAAGGGGACAAAAAATATATACGAACCGGCTGTATTTTTCCTGCCGACTGTGGGATAAATTCACCGCAAACCACAACGTTCTAATCCACCGCATTCCACTAAAACCCACTCGCTAGTTGATTTAAATGGCCATTAATTTACAGGCATTAAACACTAAATTCCTTCCATTTGGCCTATAAATTCATGACAATGAGATTTAAAAATCATGTTATATTGTGGATTATTGTGTGAATGTTATTTGGACACTTAGGCAATTAAAAAATGTTTATCTTTTCTTAAGAAATGGATAGATGTTTAGATCTACTCATTGAATTTTGTAATTAGCTACAATTAGATAACTAACTAATTATATGCTTTAACTTCAGGTCATCCAAGTAAGATTGTTTAATATTTGTTTCAGGATGCTTCAATCTATAATAACTGAAAATTTCATTGAGTTCTCTTACTTTTTAAGAAAGTTATGGGCTTTTAACGGTTCTAGATCACAGCTTTTGAGTTAAGTCAATTGAAAGGCAATGGGGAGCAGGATGCTAATTTCTGAGTATGAAAATGGCCATAACTTTCTTAATACTGAAGATATGAAAGTGAATTAGGAGTCAAATTAAACTTATTTTTATGCTTTATCTGATGGGATAAATTGCAGACTTGATTTTTAAAATCTCAAAATTTTGTAACATTGCTACGAAGTTAGAGAAGTCAATGTTCGTACCGCTGGGGTGTGAGCTGCCCAAGTGAAATATGAGGTGCTGTTCCTCCAATAGCGCTGGGCCTCACTCTGACAGTGGAGGAGGCCCTGGACAGAAAGGTCAGTCTGAGGAAGGGTCTCAACCCGAAACGTCGCCCATTCCTTCTCTCCAGAGATGCTGCCTGTCCCGCTGAGTTACTCCAGCATTTTGTGTCTATCTTTGATTTAAACCAGCATCTGCAGTTCTTTTCTACACATTTTGCCCGCTGGAGATTAGATGGATGAGGGTGTCACGGTGGCGCAGCGGTAGAGTTGCTGCCTCACAGCGCCAGAGACCCGGGTTTGACCCTGACTACGGGTGCTGTCTGTACGGAGTTTGCACGTTCTCCCCGTGACCTGCGCGGGTTTTCTCCGGTTTCCTCCCACAGTCCAAAGACGTACAGATTTGTTGGCTAATTGGTTTGGTATAAATGTAAACTGTCCCTAGTGTGTGTAGGGTAGTGTTAGTGTGCGGGGATCGCTGGTCGGCACGGACTCGGTGGGCCGAAGGGCCTGCTTCCGATCTCAACCCCAGATTCTAGTAAACCTCCTCTGGACCCGCTCAAACGCCAGCACATCCCTTCTCATAGACAATAGGTGCAGGAGGAGGCCATTCGGCCCTTCCAGCCAGCACCGCCATTCAATATGATCATGGCTGATCATCCAGAATCAGTACCCATTCCTGCTTTCTCCCCATATCCATTCATTCCGTTAGCCCTAAGAGCTAAATCAAACTCTCTCTTGAAAACATCCATTGAATTGGCCTCCACTGCCTTCTGTGGCAGAGAATTCCACAGATTCACAACTCTCTGGGTGGAAAAGTTTTTCCTCATCTCAGTCCTAAATGGCCGACCCCTTATTCTTAAACTGTGTGGCCCCTGGTTCTGGACTCCCCCAACATCGAGAACATTTTTCCTGCATCTAGCCTGTACAATCTCTTAATAATTGTATATGGTTTTTTTAAATATATATATTTTTTATTAGAGTAGATAATCAGTACATTAGCAAACACATATTATGATAGTCATATTTTGTGTGCAACAATCATACATTATTAATAATTGTATGTGTTTCTATAAGATCTCCCCTCAACCTTCTAAATCCCAGCGAATACAAGCCCAGTTGACCCATTCTATCATCATACGTCAGTCCCGCCATCCCGGGAATTAACCTGGTGAACCTACCCTCTCAATACTCCAAATACGCCCTCAAAAGTCCAAATGTGGCCTCACCAGCGTCTTCAGGGCCTGTCCCACTTGGCGATAATGCTGGCATCATAGCAGGGTCGCCAAAAGATTTTTAACATTATAAAATCCAGCGGCGACAAGAAAAATGTAGCGACACTTGAAAAAACGCCACGCGTCATACATCATCACGCCGCATCACGCCACGTGTTTCTCGGTGACCTGATACGTCAGTCAACGATGTCGGCAGTCGCTGAAAGAATCGCCAAGCGGGACACACCTGGAGTATTGTGTGCAGTTTCGGTCCCCTAATTTGAGGAAGGACATTCTTGCTATTGAGGGAGTGCAGCGTAGGTTTTCAAGGTTAATTCCCGGGATGGCGGGACTGTCATATGATGAAAGAATGGAGCGGCTGGGCTTGTACACTCTGGAGTTTAGAAGGATGAGAGGAGATCTCACTGAAACATATAAGATTGTTAAGTGTTAAAGAAGGAACTGCAGATGCTGGAGAATCGAGGGTTACACAAAAAGCTGGAGAATCTCAGCGGGTGCAGCAGCATCTAAGGAGCGAAGGAGATAGGCGACGAGTCTGAAGAAGGGTCTCGACCCGAAACGTCGCCTATCTCCTTCGCTCCTTAGGTGCTGCTGCACCCGCTGAGTTTCTCCAGCTTTTTGTGTAACCCTAAGATTGTTAAGGGCTTGGACACGTTAGAGGCAGGAGACATGTTCCCGATGTTGGGGGAGTCCAGAACCAGGGGCCACACACAGTTTAAGAATAAGGAGTAAGCCATTTAGAACGGAGACGAGGAAACACTTTTTCTCACAGAGAGTGGTGAGTCTGTGGAATTCTCTGCCTCAGAGGGCGGTGGAGGCAGGTTCTCTGGATGCTTTCAAGAGAGAGCTAGACAGGGCTCTTAAAAATAGTGGAGTCAGGGGATATGGGGAGAAGGCAGGAACGGGGCACTGATTGGGGATGATCAGCCGTGATCACATTGACTGGCGGTGCTGGCTCGAAGGGCCAAATGGCCTCCTCCTGCACCTGTTGCCTATTGTCCATATAGATGGTGATGGAGAGAGATACAGAACAAATGAATGAAAAATGTGCAAAAAAGTTACGATGATGAAGTAAACGGTGAGCTAGGTGAAAATGAGTTACAGACAATGAGACTCAACCAGATGACTTTGAAGTTGGTACGAATTGGTTGGGGGCGGGATGGCCCACTCCTGTCTATTGGGCCGTCTGTCTATTGGCCCACTCCTGTCTATTCCTGTCTATAGACCTATTGTCTATTGTCTATTGAAGGGCAGGGTGGCCTACTCCTGCACCTATTGTCTATTGTCTATTGAAGGGCAGGATGGCCTACTCCTGCATCTATTGTCTATTGTGTATTGAAGGGCCGAATGGCCTACTCCTGCACCTATTGTCTATTGTCTATTGAAGGGCCGAAGATATGGAAGGGTAAGGTGTGAAAGGGAGAGATCAAAGTAGACAATGCACCTATTGTCTATTGTCTTAATAAAGCCTCGGCCTGGGATAGGGAAGCCACTGGGAGGTTGGGCAGGGGGTATGTTCTTGGTTGCCAGGGTGACGGGTCTTGGCACTCATCCCTCCGCTGGTTAACACATTCTCTCTCTCTCTCGTTCTTCTTCTGCAGCACCCGAAGTTTCCGTCCATCTCCTCCCTGGACTCGGCTGGGATTGAACCCTCGCCCGCCTGCCCCCCTTCCCCCTGCGGCCTGTCTCCCCCCTCGGCCCACGTCAAGGGGCACCGGCGGTCGGCGTCGTGTGGCGCAAGCTACGCCTCCCCCTCTGCCGCCAGCTCGCCGCGGACAGACTGCCGCATCATCCGCGTAGCCCTGGACCAGGCCAATGGCAACGTCTACAAGAGCATCCTGGTGAGACACGTTGACACCTTGTGGGGGTAGTATCAGGTCGTTCGGCCCGTCGGGTCACTCCTTCCCCACCAAACCACGGCCGACATTTAGAAACATAGAAACATAGACAATAGGTGCAGGAGTAGGCCATTCGGCCCTTCGAGCCTGCACCGCCGTTCAATGTGATCATGGCTGATCATCCAACTCAGTATCCTGTACCTGCCTTCTCTCCATACCCCCTGATCCCTTTAGCCACAAGGGCCACATCTAACTCCCTCTTAAATATAGCCAATGAACTGGCCTCAACTACCTTCTGTGGCAGAGAATTCCACAGACTCACCACTCTCTGTGTGAAAAATGTTTTTCTCATCTCGGTCCTAAAAGACTTCCCCCTTATCCTTAAACTGTGACCCCTTGTCCTGGACTTCCCCAACATCAGGAACAATCTTCCTGCATCTAGCCTGTCCAACCCCTTAAGAATTTTGTAAGTTTCGATAAGATCCATTTAATGAGGCCACAAGTGGTACCTTTAGTTTAATTTAGAGATACAGTGCGGAAACCGGCCCTTCGGCCCACCGACCCCGTGCCGACCAGCGATCCCCGCACACTAACACTATCCTACACACACACTAGGGACAATGTACATTTTACCAAGCCAATTAACCTACAAACCCGCACGTCTTTGGAGTGTGGGAGGAAACCGATGATCTCGGAGAAAACCGACGCAGGTCACGGGGAGAACGTGCAAACTCCGTACAGACAGCGCCCATAGTCGGGATCGAACCCGGGTCTCTGGCCATGCAAGCGTTGTAAGGCAGCAACTCTACCGCTGCGCCACCGTGACATGATAGGAGCAGAATTAGGCCATTCAGCCCATCAAGTCTACTCCACCATTCAATCATGGCTGATCTATCTCTCCCTCCTAACCCCATTCTCCTGCCTTCTCCCCATAACCCCTGACACCCGCACTGATCAAGAATCTATCTATCTCTGCCTTAAAAATATCCACTGACTTGGCCTCCACAGCCGTCTGTGGCAAAGAATCCCACAGATTCACCACCCTCTGACTAAAGAAATTCCTCCTCATCTTCCTAAAGGAACGTCATTGAATTCTGAGGCTGTGACCTCTGGTCCTGGACTCTCCCACTAGTGGAAACATCCTCTCCACATCCACTCTATCCGGGCCTTTCACTATGAGTAAGTTTCAATGAGGTCCCCTTCGTTCTTCTAAACTCCAGCGAGTCCAGGCCCAGTGCCGACAAACGCTCATCGTACGTTAACCCACTCATTCCTGGGATCATTCTTGTAAACCTCCTCTGGACCCTCTCCAGAGCCAGCACATCCTCAGTGCCCTTGGGGTGGCGACGGTGAGTTATCACACACACATGGTGGCGCAGCGGTAGAGTTGCTGCCTCACAGCGCCCACACCGACTTGCCCACACCGGCCAACATGTCCCATCTACACTAGTCCCACCTGCCCGCGTTTGGCCCATATCCCTCCAAACCTGTCCTATCCATTTACCTGTCTAACTGTTCCTTAAACGTTGGGATAGTCCCAGCCTCAACTACCTCCTCTGGCAGCTCATTCCATACGCCCACCACCCTTTGTGTGAAAAAGTTAACCCTCAGATTCCTATTAAATCTTTTCCCCTTCACCTTGAACTTGTGTCCTCTGGTCCTCGATGCACCTACTCTGGGCAAGAGACTCTACCCGATCTATTCCTCTCATGATTTTGTACGCCATTCGCAAGAATTCTCCAGTCCACTTTGTGGAGTCATCACCGACCACAAGGGCATCTGTCACTGTCCTTGTCTCCAGTCTCCACAGTGGCGCAGCGGGTAAAACCGCCGTCTCACGGTGCCGTCGACCCGGGTTCAATCCCGAACCACAGCGCTGGCTGTACGGAGTTTTCGAGCGGGTTTTCGCCCCCAGGTGCTGCCACACTTCAAGGGTGGGTGGGGAAGTTATTCGGCTGCTATAAGGTGGCCCTGGTGTGTGGAGCTCATGTTGGGATCTTGAGAGGATCGACAGTGAAACTAGTATGGAGACATGGGGGGGGGAGAATGGGGTGCCAGGGTTACTTGAAGTTAGAGAAGTCGACATTCGTGCTGAAGATGGACACAAGGTGCTGGAGTAACTCAGCGGGACAGGCAGCATCTGTGGAGAGAAGGAATGGGTAACGTCTCGGGTCGAGACCCTTCTTCAGACTGAGAGTCGGGGATAAGGGACACGAGAGATATAGACGGTGATGTGGAGAGATAAAGAACAATGAATGAAAGATATGAGAAAAAGTATCGATGATAAAGGAAACAGGACATTGTTAGCTGTTTGCTGGGTGAGAACGAGAAGCTGGTGTGACTTGGGTAGGGGAGGGATGGAGAGAGAGGGAATGCCGGGGTTACTTGAAGTTTGAGCAAATCTATATTCATACCACTGGTGTAGGAAGGAACTGCGGATGCTGGTTCAACCCGAAGATGGACACAAGGTGCTGGAGTAACTCAGCGGGACAGGCAGCATCTCTGGAGAGAAGGAATGGGCGACATTTTGGATCTGAAGAATGGTCTTTGACCTGAAACGGCTCCCATTCCTTCTCTCCGGAGGTGCTGCCGATCCCGTTGAGTTACTCCAGCTTTTTGTGTCTATTCATACCGCTGGGGTGTGAGCTGCCCCAAGTGAAATATGAGGGGCTGTTCCTCCAATTAGCGCTGGGCCTCACTCTGACAGTGGAGGAGGCCCAGGACAGAAAGGTCAGTGTGGGAATGGGAGGGGGAGTTGAAGTGTTTGGCAACCGGGAGATCAGGTAGGTTTAGGCGGATTAATTAGGCGTGGCAGAGTGGGAATGTCAAGGGGAAGGTTGATCCCGGGATCATTGCTGGCCATTCTCAAACTTAGGGAACACTGAAAGGCCTGGATAGAGTGGATGTGGAGAGGATGTTTCCACTGGTGGGAGAGTCTAGGACCAGAGGGCACAGCCTCGGAATTAAAGGACGTTGTTCCTTTAGGAAGGAGATGAGGAGGAATTTCTTGAGTCAGAGGGTGGTGAATCTGTGGGATTCTTTGCCACAGATGGCGGTGGAGGCCACAAGTCAGTGGATATTTTTAAGGCAGAGATAGATAGATTTTTGATTAGTGCGGGTGTCAGGGGTTATGGGGAGAAGGCAGGAGAATGGGGTTGGGAGGGAGAGGTAGATCAGCCATGATTGAATGGCTGGGGTTGACTAGATGGGCCGAATGGCCTAATTCTGCTGCTATCACGTTATGAATGGGCCCGGACCAGCAATCGACCCCCCTCTCCTCTCTCCCCAGGTGACGAGCCAAGACAAGACCCCTGCAGTGGTGGGAAAAGCTCTGGAGAAGCACAACCAGGACCCGAATGTTGCCGGCACTTATGAGCTGGTTCAGATCCTGTTGGAGGATAAAGGTGAGTGAGTCAATGAATGAATCTTAGAATAAAGGGGAGGTCATTTAAGACTTGAGGTGAGAAAAAACTTTTTCACCCAGAGGGTTGTGAATTTGTGGAATTCCCTGCCACAGAGGGCAGTGGAGGCCAAGTCACTGGATGGATTTAAGAGAGAGTTGGATAGAGCTCTAGGGGCTAGTGGAGTCAAGGGATATGGGGAGAAGGCAGGCACGGGTTATTGATAGCGGACGATCGGCCATGATCATATTGAATGACGGTGCTGGCTTGAGGGGCCGAATGGCCTACTCATGCACCTATTGTCTATGCTTCTATGAATGATAGATGGCAGACAGATGGATACTTTATTGTCACGTGTTCCTAGGCCAGGGGTGTCAAACCCACGGCCCGCGGGCCGTTTGACATCCCTGGCCAAGGCCGTATCTCCGTGCGCAAGGCACAGGTGACGATAGAGCCAGCTCACGAGGAGTCCGATCCCCGATGCAAGAGCGGGCTGCAGCCGTCCCCGGCGCCGGAGCGGGCAGCGTCCGCGCGTGCGCGCCGCGATCCGGGCGGGCGCGAAGTCGCATTTCTGCAAGTGGCCGACACTGCGTTTGACACCCCTGGCCCAGGCAGTACACAGGTGCCGGCTGGTTTAGGCGCCAAACAAAAACGCTCGCTGGTCAATCCTCCCACGCTCCAGATCCCCGCGGAAGCGCAGGTTAAGCGGCCCTTCTGTGAACTGGCCCTCGTGGACAGGGAGTGGATGAGGAAGTGGGGTAGCACAGAACTATTCACGTAGGGGGGGTGGTGGAGGCGGATACGATAGTGGCGTTTTGGGGCAGCACGGTGGCACTGCCTCACAGACCCGGGTTCGATCCCGACTACGGGTGCTGTCTGTACGTATTTTGTACCCAGTGATCTGCGTGGGTTTTCTCCGGGTGCTCTGGTTTCCTCCCACACTCCAAAGACGTGCAGGTTTGTAGGCTAATGGGCTTCGGTAAAATTATATATTGTCCCTAGTGTGTGTAGGATAGTGTTAAGGGCCTGTCCTACCAGCATGCGATTCCATGCGGTGAGCGCGATCAAACTAGAAGCGGGGGCCGCACGCAGGTCGGGTGATCCCCTGTACGGGGCCGTTCCCACCAGCATGCGCCTGCATGCGGCAAGCGCGACCAAACCGGCAGCGGGGGCCGCGCGGAGGAAAGTGAGGAACGCGGCGCAAAGTGAGGCGAACGTGGAGCGAAGTCTAAGGTAAGTTCACCAGGACAGAGAGGGGCACACAGAGAGGGGCACAGAGGCACACACACACACAGAGGGCCACGGAGCCACACACATAGAGGGTCACGGAGGCACCTACAGATAGGGTCACGGAGGCACAACGTCGAGGCGGTGTGTAATGCGTCGAGGCGAGTGCGAGCCGACAAGCCGTTGCCGCGCGGAATTTATGCACACGGTCGGTTTTTCGGAGCCCCGCGCGATGTCGGGAGGAACTCCGCACAATTCCGCACGGCTCCGGCGATCGAAGTGGGACCAGCCCCGCGACGCCGGACGGCTCAAGCGACCACGTTAGGTCGCGCTAATCGCATAGAGTTGCATGCTGGTGGGACAGGCCCTTTAGTGTGCGGGATCGCTGGTCGGCGCGGACTCGGTGGGCCGAACGGCCTGTTTCCGTGCTGTATCTCTAAACTAAACTAAACTAATGAGGCCATTCAGCCTATCAAATCTGCTCTTTTGTAGCTGATCTATATTTCCCCGACCCCGGGTGCTGCCGGTACGGAGTTTGCACGTTCTCCCCGTGACCCGCGTGGATTTCCTCCGCGTTCTCCGGTTTCCTCCCACGCTCCAAAGACGTGCTGGTTTGCAGGTTAATTGGCTTCGGTAAAATTGGTGTGTGTAGGATAGTGGGGATTTGTAGGTTTGTGTGTGTGTAGGGAGTGGATGGGAAAGTGGGGTCAGGTGGGACTGGGTGGGCTGAAGGGCCTGTTTCCGCGCTGTATCTCTGAACTGGCCTGGCTGAGTCGGTGCCGATCGCCAGCCCAACGTGACCTCCCTCCCTCCGTCTCTCCCACAGAGTTCACCTTCCCGTATAACGCCAACGTCTTCTACGCCATGGCGTCCGGAAGCATAGACTTTCTCCTGAGGAGGAAGAGACATCCCTCGCCGAGACCCAAGTCCGAGCATGGATCGCCTTTTCCCAGGATCAGGAGCAAGGGACTGAAGATCGCCAAGTCCCTGTTCTAGAGCGGACTCGAGGGCCTGAGCTATCGGGAGAGGTTGAGCAGGCTGGGGACTCTATTCCTCGGAGCGCAGGAGGATGAGGGGCGATCTTATAGAGAGAGGCTTACAAGATCAATTCTTGATCAGTGCGGGTGTCAGGGGGTTATGGGGAGAAGGCAGGAGAATGGGGTTGGGAGGGAGAGACAGATCAGCCATGATTGGAAGGCGGGGCAGGCTTGATGGGCCGAATGGCCTAATTCTGCTCCTGTGAACTTGTGAACCCCTCCCCCCCCCTCCGCAATCGTGAAGAGAAGGAGGAGAGGAAAGGTGCTCGGAAAGCTGGTCAGGCAGCATCCGTGAAGGGAGAAACGGAGCAAAGGCCTTTGGGCTGAACAGGGAGAGAGAGAGAGAGAGAGAGACGGGGAAAAACACGGTGGTTTAACGTTGGAGGGAGCGAGTTGGGGCGATAACATGATGATGAGCGTTTGTCGGCACTGGGCCTGTACTCGCTGGAGTTTGGAAGAACGAGGCGGGAACCTCATTGAAACTTGCAGAGTAGCGAAAGGCCTGGATAGAGTGGATGTGGAGAGGATGTTTCCACTAGTGGGAGAGTCTAGGACCAGAGGGCACAGCCTCAGAATTAAAGGGCTGCTCTTTCAGAAAGGAGGTGAGGAGAAACTTCTTTAGTCAGAGGGTGGTGAATCTGTGGGATTCATTGCCACAGAAGGCTGTGGAGGCCAAGTCTGTGGATTTTTTTTTAAGGCCGAGATAGACAAATTCTTGATTGGAACGGGTGTCAAGGGTTATGGGGTGAAGGTAGGAAAATGGGGTTAGGAGGGAGAGATAGATCAGCCATGATTGAATGGTGGAGTGGACTCGATGTGGGCTGAATGGCCTAATTTTACAACTGGAACTTGTCCATTGTCCAGTTTTCTCCCCCACTCCCACCCTGCCCCAGAGGGCATTGGGCTCTGACCCTCCCCCACCCACTGTCAATAGACATGGGTTTGGAGGGCGGGGGGGGGGGGGGGGGTGGGAGCGGGAAGGGGGATGAGATTGAATTTGGCCTGAAGAGAATTTCTCAGGATCGGGAACAGCGCGCGGACTCGGGCAAATTCTTGCTATTGAGGGAGTGCAGCGTAGGTTCACCAGGTTAATTCCCGGGATGGCGGGACTGTCATATGATGAAAGAATGGGTCGACAGGGCTTGCTTTCGCTGGAATTTAGAAGAATGAGAGGGAATCATTTAGAAACTTACAAAATTCTTAAGGGGTTGGACAGGCTAGATGCAGGAAGATTGTTCCCGATGTTGGGGAAGTCCAGAACAAGGGGACACAGTCTAAGGATAATAAGGAATTTGTTTAGGACCGAGATGAGGAAATCATTTTTCACACAGAGAGTGGTGAGTCTCTGGAACTCTCTGCCACAGAAGGTAGTTGAGGCCAGTTCATTGTCTATATTTAAGAGGGAGTTAGATGTGGCCCTTGTGGCTAAAGGGATCAGGGGGTATGGAGAGAAGGCAGGTACAGGATACTGAGTTGGATGATCAGCCATGATCATATTGAATGACGGTGCAGGCTCGAAGGGCCGAATGGCCTACTCCTGCACCTATTTTCTATGATTCTATGATTCTATGAGAGGGGATCTTATAGATGCATATTCAATTCATAAAGGGATTGGACCAGCTGGATGCAGGAAACATGTTCCCAATGTTGGGGGAGTCCAGAACCAGGGATCACACAGCTTAAGAATAAGGGGTCAGCCATTTAGGACTGAGATGAGGAAAAACTTTTTCACCCAGAGAGTTGTGAATCTGTGGAATTCTCTGCCACAGAAGGCAGTGGAGGCCAATTCACTGGATGTTTTCAAGAGAGAGTTAGATTTAGCTCTTAGGGCTAACAGAATCAAGGTATATGGGGAGAAAGCAGGAACGGGGAACTGATTGGGGATGATCAGCCGTGATTATATTGAATGGCGGTGCTGACTCGAATGGCCTACTCCTGCACCTATGGTTGAAAGAAATCCCGAACGCCCGCTCTTCACGGCCAATCCTCGTTCATCCGGCACGGAATGCCTCTCTGGGACGCGGGAAGCTCAGCGGCAGTCAGAAGGGACATCATCTGTGGCCAATGCTCTCCAGAGAAAATGGTGGAAGAGTACGCACCTCGTCGAACCGTTTCATCTGAAGACACTCTGTCCGTAGATACATGGAACTGCTGGATGTTCTTCAGCCATGATCGAATGGCGGAGTAGACTTGATGGCTGAATGGCCTGATTCTGTTCCTATCACTTACGGCACCCCTGCTGGTTTACACGCAACAGGACACGGAGTGCCGGGGTGGCTGGGCGGGTCGGTCAGGATCTCGGGAGAACGTGGATAGGTGACGTTCCGGGTCAGGACCCCGTGTTGTCCGGAGATGCGGCCCGACTCGCTGAGTTACTCCGGCACTTGGTGTCCTTTTGACACCAGCGGCAGGGCAGCACACGGATGCTGTCTGTGCGGAGTTTGCACGTTCTCCCCGTGACCTGCGTGGGTTTTTCTCCTGAATCTCCGGTTTCCTCCCACACTCCAAAGACTTGCAGGTTCAATGCCGTGTGTGTGATTGTAAATTGTCCCCAGTGTCAGTGTGTGGGGATCGACGGTCGGCACGGACTCGGTGGGCCGAAGGGCCTGTTTCCGCGCTGCATCTCTAAGCTAAACTGAACTGGAGGTGGCTATTGCCATCTATTGACCCAACCCAAAATGTCACCCATTCTTTCTCTCCAGAGATGCTGCCTGACCCACTGAGTTGCTCCACCTTTAAACTAAACGGGTGGCGCAGATGTAGAGTTGCTGCCTTAGCGGTTCGATCCCGACTACGGGTGCTGTCTGTACGGAGTTTGCACGTTCTCCCCGTGACCTGCGTGGGTTTTCGCTAAGATCTTCGGTTTCCTCCCACACTCCAAAGACGTGCAGGTTTGCAGGTTAATTGGCTTGGTGTAAATGTAAATTGTCCCTAGTGTGTGTGTAGGATAGTGTTAGTGTGCGGGGATCGCTGGTCAGCACGGACTCGGTGGGCCGAAGGGCCTGTTTCCGCGCTGTATCTCTAACCTAAACTAAACTAAACCAGCAAACAGGTAGCCCTTGTGGAAACCCCTGTAGCTGTAATCTCACTCAGTAGATCAAGTGTTGGAAGGAACTGCGGACGCTGGTTTAAACCAAAGACAGACACAAAACGCTGGAGTAACTCAGCGGGACAGGCAGCATCTCTGGAGAGCAGCAGACGAGATGTTGTAGGAACTGCAGAAGTCTGAAGAAGGGTCTCGACCCAAAACATCACCCATTCCCTTCTCTCTAGAGATGCTCCCTGTCCCGCTGAGTTATGCCCCTGTCCCACTTAGGAAACCTGAACGGAAACCGCTGGAGAATTTGCGCCCCACCCAAGGTTTCCGTGCGGTTCCCGGAGGTTCTTGTCCTCCGGAAACAACCTTCAACTAGCATCGCAACCGGCTTTGACTAAAAGATTGCTGATTTTTAAAACGGAAACCACTTTCGACCATTAGGGAGACTGACAGAAACCTCCGGGAACCGCACGGAAACCTTGGGTGGGGCGCAAAGTCTCCAGAGGTTTCCATTTAGGTTTTCTAAGTGGGACAGGGGCGTTGCTCTGCCGTTTTGTGTCGATGCCCAGCCATGTTGTCCTCATTCCACTGAGGCCCATCTAGCGCAGAAAGCCCTTGGAGAGAGGGGATGTCTGGAGGGGCCAAGGCCGAGCCACGGCCCGCAGACGCTGGAAATCCGAAATAAAATCAGACGGTGCGGGGAACACTCAGCGGGTCAGGCAGCGTCTGTCGGGAGCGAGAGAGTGAGTCCACCTCCCACAAATTCTCCGGTTAACTGACCCGTTTCCCCTGTTGGGGCACCTCGTGCTCTCTCTATGTTAGAGATGTTTAGATGCTTGGTGTCTATGGGACCTTGGAGGATCTGTGGACCATCCCGTGCCTTACGGGACCAAACTTGCCCCCGCCCCCCCTCGCTCGACCCATCTCCCCCACCCCTTAGAGCGCAGACCAGGCCAGCGGGCGCGGACTTTCTCCAGAGGTCCACCTCGCGACGGGAAGATGCCTCATCAGGGTCCCAAGGAAGGGTTACCCCAATGGACGGCCGTTATCACTACAAACACAAAACCAGGGGGTCTTTCTCGCCCCCACACTAAAACACTACATGGACACGGCTCCGTGCCAACTGGCAGATGGTGTCGGGGTGGTTGGGGCTGCGATGGTGCTCTGTATTTATACGCTGGCTCCTCACTCCGTTCTGATGAGCCCACTGTGCAGGGAAAAATAAGCCCGTTTCATCTTTCAAGCCTTGGTCATTGTCTTCATTCCGTCTGCGTTTGTCTCACTGAGGCTCTTGCACACCCGTGAATGAATGAATGAACAGATGAATGAGTGAGTGAATGGATGAGTGGATGAGTGAATGGATGAATGAGTGAATGAATGGATGAATGAGTGAATGAATGGATGAATGAGTGAATGAATGAGTGAGTGAGTGAATGAATGAGTGAATGAATGAGTGGATGAGTGAATGAATGAGTGGATGAGTGAGTGAATGGATGAGTGTGGATGAGTGAATGAATGAATGAGTGAGTGAATGGAAGAGTGAGTGAATGGATGAGTGAGTGAGTGAGTGAATGGAAGAGTGGATGAGTGAATGAATGAGTGGATGAGTGAAGTCAAAGTCAATAGAGTTTATTGTCATGTGTCCCTGTCAGGACAATGACATTCTTTCTTTGTAGAGCACAGCAGAACATAGTAGGCATTGACTACAATTATATATGTAAATACACCCATGAATTAATAAATTAATAAAGTGCAAATAACAGATGGAGGGATATTAATGTTCAGAGTTTTGTCCGAGCCAGGTTTAATAGCCTGATGGCTGTGGGGAAGTAGCTATTCCTAAACCGGGTTGTTGCAGTCTTCAGGCTCCTGTACCTTCTACCTGAAGGTAGCAGGGAGATGAGTGTGTGGCCAGGATGGTGTGGGTCCTTGATGATGCTGCCAGCCTTTTTGAGGCAGCGACTGCGATAAATCCCCTCGATGGAAGGAAGGTCAGAGCCGATGATGGACTGGGCAGCGTTTACTACTTTTTGTAGTCTTTTCCTCTCCAGGGCGCTCAAGTTGCCGAACCAAGCAACCGGTCAGCAAGCTCTCTACTGTGCACCTGTAGAAGTTAGAGAGAGAGAGTGAGTGAGTGAGTGAATGAATGAATGAGTGAATTAATGGATGAATGGATCAGTGAATGAATAGATGGATGAATGTGTGAATTAATGAATGAGTGAATTAATGAGTGGATGGATGAGTGAGTGAATGAATGTGAATGAGTGAGTGAATGTATGTGTGAATGAGTGAGTGAGTGGATGAGTGAGTGAGTGTGTATGAGTGAGTGAGTGAATAAGTGAATGAATTAATGAGTGGATGAATGAGTGAGGATTTGAGCACAAGAGCAGGAAGGTTCTACTGCAGTTGTACAGGGTCTTGGTGAGAACACACCTGGAGTATTGCATACAGTTTTGGTCTCCAAATTTGAGGAAAGACATTCTTACCACAGAGGGAGTACAGAGAAGGTTCACCAGACTGATTCCTGGGATGCCAGGACTTCCATATGAAAAAAGACTGGATAGACTCGGCTTGTACTCGCTGGAATTTAGGAGATTGAGGGGGGATCTTATAGAGACTTACAAAATTCTTAAGGGGTTGGACAGGCTAGATGCAGGAAGATTGTTCCCGATGTTGGGGAAGTCCAGAACAAGGGGTCACTATTTAAGGATAAGGGGGAAGCCTTTTACGACCGAGATGAGGAAATCATTTTTCACACAGAGAGTGGTGAGTCTGTGGAATTCTCTGCCACAGAAGGTAGTTGAGGCCAGTTCATTGGCTATATTTAAGAGGGAGTTAGATGTGGCCCTTGTGGCTAAAGGGATCAGGGGGTATGGAGAGAAGGCAGGTACAGGATACTGAGTTGGATGATCAGCCATGATCATATTGAATGGGGGTGCACGCTCGAAGGGACGAATGGCCTACTCCTGCACCTATTGTCTATGTGAGTGAGTATGAGTGAATGAGGGAGTGATTAGATGAATGAGTGAGTGAATGGATGAATGAGTGAGTGAATGAATGAGTGAATGGATGGATGAATGAATGAGTGAATGGATGAATGAGTGAATGAATGAATGTGTGAATGAGTGAGTGAGTAGATGGATGAATGAATTCAAGCTTCAAGAGGGTTTATTGTCATTACAGCCGTATAACCAGTGCAATGAGACAGCGTTTCCCTAGTACCTCGGTGCTACATAGAACGCAATTGGTCAACATGCTACATATATACCACGCTATACACATGGTGCAAAACCTTCCTTACTAAAGTGCAACAAAGTAAATAGAAAATGTACAAAACAGCAATGCAGGACCTAGACAACAGTGCAACAGAGTGCAATGTACAGGTGCAGTGGAGAGTTTACGTGGCAGCAGAGATGGGGAGGGGGGAGGATTGGGAGGGGGGGGTGTATGTATTCAGATCAGTCCCTGAGCGTTGAGGAGTCCAATGGCCTGGGGGAAGGAGCTGTTGCCTAGTCTGGATAGATGGTAGGCAATAGGTGCAGGAGGAGGCCATTCGGCCCTTCGAGCCAGCACCGCCATTTAATGTGATCATGGCTGATCATCCCCAATCAGTACCCCGTTCATGCCTTCGCCACATATCCCCTGACTCCGCCATCTAGCTCTCTCTTGAAAGCATCCAGAGAACCTGCCTCCACCACCCTCTGAGGCAGAGAATTCCACAGACTCACCACTCTCTGTGTGAAAAAGTGTTTCCTCGTCTCCGTTCTAAATGGCTTACCCCTTATTCTTAAACTGTGTGGCCCCTTGTTCTGGACTCCCCCAACATCGGGAACATGTTTCCTGCCTCTAGCGTGTCCAAGCCCGTAACAATCTTTATGCTTTGGTAACTTCTGCCAGACGGGAGGGGGGAGAAAAGTTTATGTGAGGGGTGGGTGGGGTCCTCTGCAATGCTGGTTGTTTTGGGGATGCAGTGTGTGGGGCAGATGTCTGAGACGTTGGGGGAGAGAGACTCCGATGATCTTTTCGGATGTCCACGCTACTCGCTGCAGGTTCTTGCTGTCCATGCTGGTGCAGTTTCCAAACCAGGCAGCGATGCAGCTACTCAGGATGCTCTCTATAGAAACATAGACAATAGGTGCAGGAGTCGGCCATTCGGACAGGCTAGATGCAGGAAGATTGTTCCCGATGTTGGGGAAGTCCAGAACAAGCGGTCACACAATTTAAGGATAAGGCGAAAGTCTTTTAGGACCGAGATGAGAAAAACATTTTTCACACAGAGAGTGGTGAATCTGTGGAATTCTCTGCCACAGAAGGTAGTTTAGGCCAGTTCATTGGCTATATTTAAGAGGGAGTTAGATGTGGCCCTTGTGGCTTAAGGGATCAGGGGGTATGGAGAGAAGGCAGGTACAGGATACTGAGTTGGATGATCAGCCATGATCATATTGAATGGCGGTGCAGGCTCGAAGGGCCGAATGGCCTACTCCTGCACCTATTTTCTATGTCTGAGAACATCTGCCAGCTGGTGTGCACACCCTTTGAGCACTCTGCCTTCATAACAAGAGGATTTCAGTACAGGAGTAAAGAGGTTCTTCTGCAGTTGTATAGGGCTCTGGTGAGACCACATCTGGGGTATTGTGCACAGTTTTGGTCTCCTAATTTGAGGAAGGACATCCTTGTGATTGAGGCAGTGCAGCGTAGGTTCACGAGATTGATCCCTGGGATGGCGGGACTGTCATATGAGGAAAGATTGAAAAGACTAGGCTTGTATTCACTGGAGTTTAGAAGGATGAGGGGGGAACTTATAGAAACATATAAAATTATAAAAAGACTGGACGAGCTAGATGCAGGAAAAATGTTCCCAATGTTGGGCGAATCCGGAACCAGGGGCCCCAGTCTTAGAATAAGGGGGAGGTCATTTAAGACTGAGGTGAGAAAAAACGTTTTCACCCAGAGAGTTGTGAATTTGTGGAATTCCCTGCCACAGAGGGCAGTGGAGGCCAAATCACTGGATGGATTTAAGAGAGTGTTGGATAGAGCTCTAGGGGCTAGTGGAGTCAAGGGATATGGGGAGAAGGCAGGCACGGGTTATTGATCGGGGATGATCAGCCATGATCACAATGAATGGCGGCGCTGGCTCAAAGGGCCAAATGGCCTCCTCCTGCACCTATTTTCTATGTTTTTACGCCGGGGATATTGTCTGGGCCAGCAGCCTTGCACGGGTTGACTCTGCGCAGTGAATTTTCCACATCAGCTGTGGTCATCCATGGCACCTGGTCGTCGGGAAAGGGGAGAGAGTGGGTGGTCTTCCTCACCACCACGTCGTTCTGTGTTTCAAACCATGCATAGATCACGTTGAGAGCATCAGGCAGAGGGGCGTCGCTGTCACAGGCTGGTGGTGATGTCCTGTAGTTGGTGATGGCTTGGATGCCTTGCTACAGCTTCCGTGTGGCCTTGCTGCCACTGAAGTGGCCGTGGGTTTTCCGGGGCATGAGCTAGCTTTGCTTCCCTGATGGCCCGGGACAGTTTGGCCCTCGCTGTTCTCAGGGCCTCCTTATTGCCTGCTCTGAAGGCCGTGTCTCGGGCTCTCAGCAACGCATGTACAATGAGTGGGAATGAATGAGAGAGTGTGTGAATAAAGGTGTGAATGTGTGAATGAATGAGTGTGTGAATGAATGAATGAGTGAATGTGTGAGTGAATGTGTGAGTGTGTGAATGTGGGAAAGAATGTGTGAATGAATGAATGTGTGAATGAGTGAGTATGTGAGTGTGTGAATGAGTGAATGTGTGAATGAATGAGTGTGTGAATAAATGGGTGAATGAGTGTGTGAATGTGTGAATGAATGAGTGAGTGAGTGTGTGAATGTGTGAATGAATGAATGAATGTGTGAATGACTGAGTGTGTGAATGTGTGAATGACTGTGTGAGTGTGTGAATGTGTGAATGAGTATTTGAATGAGTGTGGGAATGATTGAATGAGTGAATGAATGAGTGTGTGAATGTGTGAATGAATGAGTGTGGGAATGAGTGAATGTGTGAATGAGTGTGTGAATGAATGAGTGTGGGAATGAGTGAATGTGTGAATGAGTGTGTGAATGTGTGAATGAATGGGTGAATGAGTGTGTGAATGTGTGAATGTGTGAATGAATGAGTGTGTGATCGAATGGGTGAATGAATGTGTGAATGAATGAGTGAATGTGTGAGTGAATGAGTGTGTGAATGAGTGTGTGAATGTGTGAATGAATGAGTGAGTGAGTGTGTGAATGTGTGAATGAATGAATGAATGTGTGAATGACTGAGTGTGTGAATGTGTGAATGACTGTGTGAGTGTGTGAATGTGTGAATGAGTATTTGAATGAGTGTGGGAATGATTGAATGAGTGAATGAATGAGTGTGTGAATGTGGGAATGAATGAGAGTGTGAATGAATGAAAGAATGTGTGGATGGATGAATGATTGAATGAATGAATGACACTTTATAGGCAGATGTGACATGTCCCAGTGAAAACTCTTGTCTCGCCTCCCCAAGGTATGCGAATAGTCTCCACATAAAGGGCACTGAGAAAGTTACAGAGTGTCCCGTGCCAGGTCCCGGTTTTGCCCTCCCCCTCCCTCACAGCAACCCCCCCCCCCCCCCCACAACAGTGGTCTTCCGTCCAAAAGCACCAAGGACCAGAGGACATAGGTTCAAGGGGGGGGGGGGGGGGGGGAGACTAACTGCGGGCAGGTGGGTCTAGTGTAGCTGGCACAATTTGGGTGGAGTGGGCAAGTCGGGCCGAAGGGCCTTGTTTCCATGCTGTATCACTCTATGACTGTATAGAATTAGTGTGAAGGGGCGATCGATGACTCGATGGGCTGAAGAGCCTGTTTCCATCCTTTACCTCTAAACTAAACTTAGATCCCAACCACGGGTGCTGTCTGTACGGAGTTTGCACGCTCTCCCCGTGACCGGCGTGGGTTTTCTCCGGGTGCTCCGGTTTCCTCCCACACTCCAAAGACGTGCAGGTTTGTAGGTTAATTTGGCTCCTGTAAAAAATGTAAATGGGGAATGGGGTTCGGAGGGAGAGATAGATCAGCCATGATTGAATGGCGGAGGAGACTTGATGGGCCGAATGGCCTCATTCTGCTCCTATCGCTCAATGATAGTGTGGGGATCGCTGGTCAGCGCGGACATGGTGGGCCGAGGGGCCTGTTTCCACGATGTATCTCTATGGAGATTCCCCTTGTTGTGGCCTCCTCCCCTCTCGCCAGCCACAAACTCAGCTGACAGCCTCAACCGGAAACTTCTGCCCTTCCACAGATGCTGCCCGACCCACAGAGTTCTTCCGGCACTTCTTCTGTTTGTCCAGAATCCAGCATCTGCTGCACGCCTGGATAGAGTGGATGTGGGGAGGATGTTTCCACTAGTGGGATAGTCTAGGACTAGAGGGCACAGCCTCAGAATTAAAGGACGTTCCTTTCATAAAGGGGCCTGTCCCACCAAACAAGTTTACCCAAGAGCTCTCCCGAGTTTAAAGAAAAAATCAAACTCGTGGTAAGTACGTAGCGGGTATGTCGGAGCTCGGGGACGTCTCTTAGCGGCTCGTAACGCTAACGGCAGGTACTTGGGAAACGCGGTAAGCTCGGGAAGTTTTTTCAACTTGAAAAATGTCCACAAGAGCCCCTAGTACCTACGAGTGGCCATTACCGTAAATCTCCGAGTTCGAATCGGGGGAAACTTGGGAGAACTCTTGGATTACCTCGTACAGTGGGACAGCCCCTTAAGGAGACGAGGATGAATTTCTTCAGTCAGAGGGTGGTGAATCTGTGGAATTCTTTGCCACAGAAGGCTGTGGAGGCCACAAGTCAGTGGATATTTTCAAGGCAGAGATTGACAGATTCTTGATCAGTGCGGGTGTCAGGGGTTATTGGGGAGAAGGCAGGAGAACGGGGTTGGGAGGGAGAGATAGATCAGCCATGATTGAATGGCGGAGTGGGCTTGATGGGCCGAATGGCCTAATTCTGCTCCTATCACTTATGAACTATGACGAAAGATCAGTCTTGCATCTGTACATTAAAAAAATGGGTCTTTATTGAGAAATATTCCTTGGTAAAGTGTGCACAGAATTCTTCAAACTACACGGTACGGTGGTGCAGCGGTAGAGTTGCTTCCTCACAGAGGCCCGGATTCGATCCTGACTACGGGTGCTGTCTGTACGGAGTTTGCACGTTCTCCCCGTGACCTGCGTGGGTTTTCTCCAAGATCTCCGGTTTCCTCCCACACTCCAAAGACGTGCAGGTTTGTAGGTTAATTGGCTTGGTGTGAATGTAAATTGTCCCTAGTGTGTGTAGGACAGTGTTAGTGTGCGGGGATCGCTGGTTGGCGCGGACTCGGTGGGCCGAAGGGCCTGTTTCCACGCTGGATCTCTAAACTAAACTTTTAACCAAACTAAGTGTGGGTGAACGGACAGAGTTGGTGGGAAAGTGGGGTTGGAATAAGTGGATGGGTTGGTGGCCAGCATTAACTCGATGGGCCAAATGGCCTGTTTCTGTGGAAACTCTGTCTGAAGAAGGGTCTCAACCCGAAACGTCAGTCATTCCTTCTCTCCAGAGATGCTGCCTGACCCGCTGAGTTACTCCAGCATTTACTGTGTGTACAGGTCGCGCAGAAGGGGAACTAACCCATTTCCATTAGTAGGAGAGTCTAGGACCAGAGGGCACAGCCTCAGAATTAAAGGACGTTTCTTTATGAAGGAGATGAGGAGGAATTTCTTAAGTCAGAGGGTGGTGAATCTGTGGAATTCATTGCCACAGACGGCTGTGGAGGCCAAGTCAGTGGATATATTTAAGGCAGAGATAGATAGATTCTTGATTAGTACGGGTGTCAGGGGTTATGGGGAGAAGGCAGGAGAATGGGGTTAGGAGGGAGAGATAGATCAGCCATGGGGTTGGACAGGCTAGATGCAGGAACATTGTTCCCGATGTTGGGGAAGTCCAGGACAAGGGGTCACAGTTTAAGGATAAGGGGGAAGTCTTTCAGGACCGAGATGAGAAAATCATTTTTCACACAGAGAGTGGTGAATCTGTGGAATTCTCTGCCACAGAAGGTAGTTGAGGCCAGTTCATTGGCTATATTTAAGAGGGAGTTAGATGTGGCCCTTGTGGCTAAAGGGATCAGGGGGTATGGAGAGAAGGCAGGTACGGGATACTGAGTTGGATGATCAGCCATGATCATATTGAATGGCGGTGCAGGCTGAAAGGGCCGAATGGCCTACTCCTGCACCTATTTTCCATGTTTCTATGTTTCTATGATTGAATGGCGGGATAGACCTGATGGGCCGAATGGCCTAATTCTGCTGCTATCACTTATGAACTATGAAGAAATATCAGTCTCGCGTCAAGTGAAGGCAGGAGAATGGGGTTAGGAGGGGGAGATAGATCAGCCATGATTGAATGGCGGAGTAGACTTGATGGGCCGAATGGCCTAATTCTGCTGCTATCACTTATGAACTATGAAGATAGATCAGTCTCGCGTCAAGTGAAGGCAGGAGAATGGGGTTAGGAGGGAGAGATAGATCAGCCATTATTGAAGGGCGGGGTAGACTCGATGGGCCGAATGGCCGTATAAACACCGATAAACTAACAAAGCCAATAGCCACATTTTCCATCTCTCTAACCTCCCACTATGATCAGTCTGGAGAAGGGTCTCGAGCCGAAACGTCACCCGTTCCTTCTCTCCAGAGACGCTGCCTGACCCGCTGAGTTGCTCCAGCACTTTGTGTCTATCTGCGGTTTGAAGCAGCACCTGCAGCTGTTTTTCTGCTGCAAGGCAGCTGGGCCGAGATTGTCTTTGAAGACCGAGCCAGGCGGGGTGTGTGCAGGTCGTGCAGAAGTGAAAGCAGCGCATCTGAATCTCGACTTTCCATTTCAGGCCTCCGTCTATTGCAGCTGGCCGCAGTTCCTTCCTCTATCTCTCTCTCTCTCTCACTCTCCCTCCCCCCCAGCCCGCAAATTAACAGTGCCCAGATGCCACCAACATCTACTGCACCAGAACCTCAACAATATAGCACAGAAATGCTCACTAGAATGATCCCAGCAATGAGTGGGTTAACATACGATGAGCATTTGACGCCACTCGCTGGAGTTCAGAAGGATGAGGGGGATCTTATAGAAACATATCAAATTATAAAAGGACTGGACAAGCTAGATGCAGGAAAAATGTTCCCAATGTTGGGCGAGTCCAGAACCTGGGGCCACAGTCTTAGAATAAAGGGGAGGTCATTTAAGGCTGAGGTGAGAAAAAACTTTTTCACCCAGAGAGTTGTGAATTTATGGAATTCCCTGCCACAGAGGGCAGTGGAGGCCAAGTCACTGGATGGATTTAAGAGAGAGTTGGATAGAGCTCTAGGGGCTAGTGGAGTCAAGGGATATGGGGAGAAGGCAGGCACGGGTTATTGATTGGGGACGATCAGCCATGATCACAATGAATGGCGGTGCTGGCTCGAAGGGCCGACTGGCCTCCTCCTGCACTTATTTTCTATGTTTCTGTGAGAACCTCAAGAATATTGCACAGAAATGCTCGCGAGAATGATCCCAGGAATGAGTGGGTTAACCTATGATGAGCGTTTGTCGGCACTGGGCCTGTACTCGCTGGAGTTTAGATGGATGAGGGGGGACCTCATTGAAACTTACCGAATAGTGAAAGGCCTGGATAGAGTGGATGTGGAGAGGATGTTTCCACTAGTGGGAGAGACTAGGACCAGAGGGCACAGCCTCAGAATTAAAGGATAATGTTTAAGAAAGAATTGCAGATGCTGGAAAAATCTAAGGTGGACTGAAGAAGGGTCTCGACCCGAAAAGTCACCTATTCCTTCGATCCACAGATGCTGCCTCACTCGCTGAGTTTCTCCAGCATTTTTGTCCACCTTCAGTATTGAAAGACATTACTTTGGGAAGGAGATGAGGAGGAATTTCTTTAGCCAGAGGGTGGTGAATCTGTGGAATTCTTTGCCACAGACGGCTGTGGAGGCCACAAGTCAGTGGATATTTTTAAGGCAGAGATAGATAGATATCTGATTAGTGCGGGTGTCAGGGGTTATGGGGAGAAGGCAGGAGAATGGGGTTAGGAGGGAGAGATAGATCAGCCAATATTGAATGGCGGAGTAGAATTGATGGGCCGAATGGCCTAATTCTACTCCTATCACTTGCGAACATGAAGAAAGATCAGTCTCGCATCTGTGCATGCAATGGGACTTTTATTGAGAAATATTCCTTGGGAAACTATACACGGAATTCGACAGGCCACGCTGCACGGTGGCGCAGCGGTAGAGTTGCTGCCTCACAGCGCCGGAGACCCGGGTTCCATCCTCACTACGGGCGCTGTCTGTACGGAGTTTGCACGTTCTCCCCGTGACCTGCGTGGGTTTTCTCTGAGATGTTCGGTTTCCTCCCACACTCCAAAGACGTGCAGGTTTGTCGGTTAATTGGCTTTGATAAAACTCAGTTTTCC
>CAUPSL010001085.1:0-24376 GCA_963514005.1 Raja brachyura
TGCATGATCGACACAGAGAGATGGAGAGAGAGTGAGGGAGAGAGAGGGAGAGAGACTGAGGATGGAGAGAGAGAATGGAATAGAGAGAGAATGGAGAGAGAACAGATAGATAGAGAGAGGAGAGGGACGGATAAAGAGAGAGAGAAACAAGGAGAGACAAAGAGAGAGAGAGAGACTGGGACAGACAGAGAGACTGAGAGACTGAGAGACGACAGAGACAGCGAGAGAGACACGCAGAGACAGAGAGACAGAGAGACAGGGAGACAGACAGAGACAGCGAGAGAGACACGCAGAGACAGAGAGACAGAGAGACAGGGAGACAGACAGAGACAGCGAGAGAGACACGCAGAGACAGAGAGTGGAAGAGAGACGGAGAGAGTGAGACACACACACACACCAACAGAGAGAGAGAGAGAGAGAGAGAGAGAGAGAGACAGAGACAGAGACAGAGATAGAGAGAGATTTGCTGCCTTGCAGCGCCAGGGACCCTGACTATGACCCCCATCCTCTCATCTTCAAGTTGTCCAGGTTCCCCATCCTCTCATCTCCAAGTTGTCCAGGCCCCCATCCTCTCATCTCCAAGTTGTCCAGGCCCCCATCCTCTCATCTCCAAGTTGTCCAGGCCCCCATCCTCTCATCTTCAAGTTGTCCAGGCCCCCATCCTCTCATCTTCAACGTTGTCCAGGCCCCCATCCTCTCATCTTCAAGTTGTCCAGGTTCCCCATCCTCTCATCTCCAAGTTGTCCAGGCCCCCATGCTCTCATCTTCAAGCACATTCCGTTGTCCAGGCCCCCATCCTCTCATCTTCACAATGGACGTCCAGTCACTATACACCTGCATCCCCCGCCAGGATGGTCTCAAAGCCCTCCGATATTTCCTCGACCAGAGGAGCAACCCATACCCGTCCACTGACACCCTCCTCCGCCTAGCGGAGTTGGTCCTTACCCTCAACAACTTCTCTTTTGACTCCTCCCATTTCCTCCAAACACAAGGCGTAGCTATGGGCACACACATGGGCCCTAGCTACGCCTGCCTCTTTGTCGGGCACGTCGAACAATCATTGTTCTCGGCGTACCAGGGCCCCACCCCCAACTTTTACCTCCGTTACATTGACAACTGCTTTGGTGTCACCTCCTGCACCCATGCACAACTGACTGACTTCATCCATTTCACCACCAACTTCCATCCAGCACTCAAATATACTTGGACCATTTCCGACATTTCCCTACCATTCCTTGACCTCACCATCTCTATTGCAGGTGATACACTCCTGACTGACATCCACTACAAACCAACTGACTCCCACAGCTACTCTTCCTCCCACCCTGCTTCCTGTAAGGACTCCATCCCCTATTCCCAATTCCTCCGTCTACGCCGCAACTGCTCCCAGGATGAGGTGTTCCACACCAGGTCATCACAAATGTCCTCGTTCTTCAGAGAACGGGGTTTCCCCTCCCCCACTATAGATGAGGCTCGCACCAGGGTCTCCTCCATACCCCGCAACACTGCCCTCTCTCCCCATTCCCAACAAGGGCCGAGTCCCCCTGGTCCTCACCTTTCACCCCACCAGCCAGCGCATACAACAGATAGTCCTCCGCCAGTTTTGCCACCTCCAACGTGACCCCTCCACTCGCCACATCTTCCCATCTCCCCCTCTGTCTGCCTTCCGCAAAGACCGCTCCCTCCGCAACTCCCTCGTCAATTCTTCCCTTCCCTCCCGCTCCACTCCTTCCCCAGGCACTTTCCCTTGCAACCACAAGAGGTGCTACACTTGTCCCTTCACCTCCCCCATCCACTCCTTTCAGGGACCCAAGCAGTCCTTCCAAGTCCGACAGTCACCTGCACCTCCTCCAACCTCATCTACTGCATCCGTTGCTCCAGATGCCAGCTGATCTACATCGTTGAGACCAAGCGGAGGCTGGGCGATCGTTTCGCCGAACACCTCCGCTCGGTCCGCAATAACCAACCCGACCTCCCGGTGGCTCAGCACTTCAAATCCCCCTCCCATTCCGTATCCGACCTCTCGGTCCTGGGCCTCCTCCACGGCCAGAGTGAGCAACACCGCAAGTTGGAGGAACAGCACCTCATATTCCGCTTGGGGAGTCTGCATCCTCTGGGCTTAAACTAAACTAAACTCCAGGTTTATGCAACCTCTCCTCGTAGATAATGCTCTCTAATCCGGACACAATGCTGGTAAAAAAGTAAATACGTGCTGGAGGAACTGAATGGGTCCGGCAGAATCTATCATGAATAGGTGACGTTTGGCTCACGACCCTTCTTTGGTCTTTAGGCATTAGACTTTACAGATGCAGAGCGGACATCTGGAGGCTGCAGCGAATCGTCCGATCAGCTGAGAAGGTTATTGGCTGCAACCTTCCCTCCATTGATGAACCATACACTGCAAGGGCCAGGAAGCGAGCGGGCAAGATCATCTCTGACCCCTCTCACCCTGGCCACAAACTCATTGAATCACTTCCCTCTGGAAGGCGACTCCGGACTGTCAAAGCTGCCACAGCCAGACATCAAAACAGCTTTTATCCACGAGTAGTTGCTCTACTCAACAGCCAAAAATCTGTAGCCTCCCTTTGATCTGGTATTTTGTTTAATTCACAAGTTTAATCAATAATGTTTTATTATTAATGTTTGATGTGTTATGTGTCATTGCTAACTGTCACTGTATGTCATGTTGTCAATTGCGGGCGGAGCGCCAAGGCGAATTCCTTGTATGTGAATACTTGGCCAATAGACGTATTAATTCATTCATTCATTTATTCAGACAGGCCCTTCGGCCCACCGAGTCCGCGCTGACCAGCGACCCCCACAAACGGACACTATCCCACACACGCTAGGGACAATTTACAAAATGTTATCAAAGCCAATAAACATAAACATAAACTTAGATATAGAATTAGGTGCAGGAGTAGGCCATTCGGCCCTTCGAGCCTGCACCGTCATTCAATGTGGTCATGGCTGATCATCCAACTCAGTATCCCGTACCTGCCTTCTCTTCATACCCTCTGATCCCCTTAGCCACAAGGGTCACATCTAACTCCCTCTTAAATATAGCCAATGAACTGGCCTCAACTACCTTCTGTGGCAGAGAATTCCAGAGAATCCTTAGACTGTGACCCCTTGTTCTGGACTCCCCCAACATCGGGAACAATCTTCCAGCATCTAGCCTGTCCAACCCCTTAAGAATTTTATAAGTTTTCTTAGAACTTATGAACATGAAACTGGGGGGGGGGGGGTTCTCTGTTTGTGGAAGAAACAGGGGCTGTGAGACCTTCCTGTTGGGGGATTGAGATGGGCATGGAGCAAATTCTCTGGGCAAGGACGGTCGGCGGTGGACGGCAGGTCGCGGGGGTGGTGGTGGTGGGAATGCGATGGGTGGGGAAGAAACGCTGGCTGAGAAGCTGGCTGGGCTCCCAAACCGAGCGCTGATAACCTCCAAGTATTACACCTGCGGCCAATGGTTTGGGATGTTGTCTTGGCGTGGGCACGGGACAGACAAAGGGCGGGCGATGCCAAGAATGTTGTTCCTCAGCAGCTGCACACACACACACACACACGCACGCACAGACGGCCCGTACACGTTGGCCAGGGACACTGATCAGCTCGTCAGGGTGGTGGGAGGCAGCTGGCTGCGGGCGGGCGACCCACCAGCGGCTCTGTGAGCTGGGATTCCCACACCCCTGTGTCTGCGTCCAGCTATCTCCAGGAGGCTCCAGAGATTACACTCAATGGCAACAAATTGATAATCAAAGGCAGGCAGGCAGGCCAGGAACTTTAGTCAGAGGATTTGTGTTTGAGTCCAGTTTATTGCCATGTGCACCAAGGTAGAGTCGTAGAGTGATACACAGTGTGGAAACAGGCCCTTCGGCCCAACTCGCCTGTACCGGCCAACATGTCCCAGCTACACTAGTCATAGAGTGATACAGTGTGGAAACAGGCCCTTCGGCCCAACTAGCCCACACTGGCCCAACAATATCCCAGCTACACTAGTCATAGAGTGATACAGTGTGGAAACAGGCCCTTCGGCCCAACTAGCCCACACTGGCCCAACAATATCCCAGCTACACTAGTCATAGAGTGATACAGTGTGGAAACAGGCCCTTCGGCCCAACTCGCCCACACCGGCCCAACAATGTCCCAGCTACACTAGTCATAGAGTGATACAGTGTGGGAACAGCCCCTTTGGCCCAACTTGCCCACACCGGCCAACATATCCCAGCTACACCAATCCCACCTGCCTGTGCTTGGTCCATATCCCTCCAAACTTATTCTATCCATGTACCTGTCTAAATGTTTCTTAAACGTTGGGATAGTCCCAGCCTCAACTATCTCCTCCGGCAGCTTGTTCCATACACCCACCACCCTTTGAGTGAAAACGTTACCCCTCAGATTCCTATTTAATCTTTCCTCCTTCACCTTAAACATATGCTCCTTGGATCTCAACTCCCCCACTATGGCCAATCTATTCCTCTTATAATTTTGTACACCTCTATAAGATCACCTCGTATCCGCCTCAAGGTTAACCCTGTTTGGCCCATATCCTTTTAAACCTTTCTATCCATGTAGATAGAGCTCTAGGGGCTGGTGGGATCAAGGGATATGGGGCGAAGGCAGGCACGGGTTATTGATTGGGGACGATCAGCCATGATCACAATGAATGGCAGTGCTGGCTCGAAGGGCCGAATGGCCTCCTCCTGCTCCTATTTTCTATGTTTCTTTGTTTCTATGTTTCTATGTATCTGCCCAAATGTTTTTTAAATGCCATTATTATACCTGCCCCAAGTACTTCCTCTAACAATAAAAGCCACAGAGTGCTGGAGCTACTCAGCGGGTCAGGCAGCATCTGTGGAGAACATGGATAGGCGACGTTTCACAGAGTGCTGGAGTAACTCAGCGGGTCAGGCAGCATCTGTGGAGAACATGGATAGGTGACGTTCCACAGAGTGCTGGAGTAACTCAGCGGGTCAGGCAGCATCTGTGGAGAACATGGATAGGTGACGTTCCACAGAGTGCTGGAGTAACTCAGCGGGTCAGGCAGCATCTGTGGAGAACGTGGATAGGTGACGTTCCACAGAGTGCTGGAGTAACTCAGCGGGTCAGGCAGCATCTGTGGAGAACGTGGATAGGCGACGTTTCACAGAGTGCTGGAGTAGCTCAGCGGGTCAGGCAGCATCCGTGGAGAACTGCCGAGGGGGGGGCATGAGAAAAATAAGTCACGCACGGGTGTTCAGCTATGACTGGTCTCCTGTGCGCAGCAGTTTCAATAAATCGTCTGCTACTTCGAACACCAACACGTCAGGGTGTGAGCTACATGTGTGAACTGAGAGGTTGAGCAGGCTGGGTATCTATTCCTTGGAGCGTAGCAGGATGAGGGGTGATCTTATAGAGGTGTCCAATATCATGAGAGGAATAGATCGGGTAGATGCACAGAGTCTCTTGCCCAGAGTAGGGGAATCGAGGACCAGAGGACATACAGTAGGTTTAAGGTGAGGGGGGAAAAAATATAATAGGAACCTGAGGGGTAGATTTTTCACGCACAAGGTGGTGGGTGTACGGAATGAGCTGCCAGAGGAGGTAGTTGAGGATGGGACTATTGCAATGTTTCAGAAACATTTAGACAGGTACATGGATAGGACAGGTTTAGAGGGATATGGACCAAGCGCAGGCAGGTGGGACTAGTGTAGATGGGACATGTTGGTCGGTGTGGGCAAATTATGCCAAAGGGCCTGTTTCCACTCCGTATCACTCTTTGACTGTGATTCCACGCCTGTACTTTGCGTGGCCTTTCCATTTGCTTCTACAGTGAACAGCACTGTAGGTCATGTTGTTACTTGTGGGCGGAGCACCAAGGCAAATTCCTTGTATGTGAATACTTGGCCAATAAACTTACTGACTTACTTACTTACAAAAAAACACACAATGTGTCCAGGAACCCTGCAGGTTAATGAGCGGGTTAAGCTACGATGAGCGTTTGTCGACACTGGACCTGTACTCGCTGGAGTTTAGAAGAATGAGGGAGGGGGAACCTCATTGAAACGTACAGAATAGTGAAAGGCTTGGATCAGTGGATGTGGGGAGGATGTTCCCACCAGTGGAAGAGTCTAGGATTAGAGATCATAGCCTCAGAACTAAAGGGTGTTCTATTATGAAGGGGATGAGGAGGCATTTCTTGAGTCAGAGTTACAAGTAATGTTACAAGTGACATTAGCAAATTTGCAGATGACACAAAGCTGGGTGGCAGTGTGAAGTGTGAGGAGGATGCTGTGGGGATGCAGGGTGAATGGGCAGATGCATGGCAGATGCAGTTTAATGCAGATAAATGTGAGGTTTTCAACTTTGGTAGCAAAAACAGGAAGGAAGATTATTATCTAAATGGCGCCAAGTTGGGAAAAGGGGAAGTACAACGGGATCTGGGAGTCCTTGTACATCATTCTATGAAAGTAAGCTTGCAGGTACAGCAGGCAGTGAAGAAAGCGAATGGCATGTTGGCCTTTATAACAAGAGGAATCGAGTATAGGAGCAAAGAGGTCCTTCTGCAGTGGTACAGAGCCCTAGTGAGACCACACCTGGAGTATTGTGTGCAGCTTTGGTCCCCTAATTTGAGGAAGGACATTCTTGCTATTGAGGGAGTGCAGCGTAGGTTTATAAGGTTAACTCCCAGGATGGTGAGACTGTCATATGCTGAGAGAATGGAGCGGCTGGGTTTCTATACTCTGGAATTTAGAAGGATGAGAGGGCATCTCATTGAAACATATAAGATTATTAAGGGTTTGGACACGCTAGAGGCAGGAAACATGTTCCTGATGTTGGGGGAGTCCAGAACCACGGGCCACAGTTTAAGAATAATGGGTAAGCCATTTAGAACGTAGACGAGGAAACATTTTTTCACACATGGAGCTGTGAGTCTGTGGAATTCTCTGCCTCAGAGGGCGGTGGAGGCAGGTTCTCTGGATGCTTTCAAGAGAGAGCTAGATAGGGCTCTTAAAGATAGCAGAGTCAGGGGATATGGGGAGAAGGCAGGAACAGGGTACTGATTGTGGATGATCAGCCATTATCATGTTGAATGTCAGTGCTGGATCGAAGGGCTGAATGGCCTACTCCTGCACCTATTGTCTATTGTCTATTCGTCTATTCATGGTGAATCTGTGGAATTCTTTGCCACGGAAGGCTGTGGAGGCCAAGTGAATGGGTATTTTTAAGGCAGAGATAGATAGATTTCATTTCGGAGTCACGTGAGTGACTTCGTGAAGAGCCCGCCGGCGCGCATGCTCGACATATCGTCGTACCGCGTTGCTGCGACGGCTGACGGAGGAGCGTGCTCCTCGCCAGCCCTTCATAAGGGAACCACGCAGGTAAGTATGCTACCTTAAGTTGGTGGTTCTTGTTGTGTTTGCTTCACAGCAAGAACATGGATGGGAGTTTAAGAGGCCGGAGTTCGAGGAGAAGTCGCCGGCCAGCAGTTCCGGAGCGAGAGTTGTCGGGGGTACCTGCAACGCAGACCGGAACGAGGGCGGAGATGTCGGTGAGCTCTGTTTTTTCAGGTCCGGACCCGCCCGCACACCACAGCTCGGAGGAGTTCGACGAGGAGGAGTGTGGTGTGCCGCCAGAGCAGGACGACCCTGCCGTGGCAGTCAGGTCGTCAGCAGGCTTGCTGACGGCCTCGAGCAGAAGGGTCCATGCGGCTGCACGGCCCGCTTCACGAAGCCCCCTGAGGAGGGGAAGGGCAGGAGCCCAAAAGCCTAACCCTGTCGGGGCTAAGGCTCTGCCTGTCGCCAAGGAGCGGTCAGGTTCTAGGACGGGACCCGGGGCAGCTGTGAGGTCCAGCCGTCGCCCCCCAACTTCCGACGCCGGGACGAGTCAGTTGGGGGTCCCGTCACGGTCGCCGAGCCCCCCATGGATGGGTGGGCGAGACCATGCGTCGGCAAGGTCCACGATGTGGGCAGCTGGCAAGCCTGCACGGGCCCAAGGTATCCAGGCTTCGGCTGGTGCCGACACCATGCCGCATCTGTCCTTAGAGGCAACGGCTTCCGCTCCCGCTATACGGAGGCGGTTGAACACGCCCGTGCAGGAATCGCGCAGTTTCGCCTCGGCGGCTGTCGACGACAACTACCGGCACCGGCAGGGCCTCGACGAGGTGCGGGCCGATGACAGGAGCCCCGGCCAATTTTCAGAGCTGGAGGACTCCGACCACCTGAGTGTTCAGGGTGAAGGGCGTATTGACCGGATGGAGCGGCTGCTGGAGCTTCTCCTACAAGGTCAACAACAACAGGCATCCAGCAGCGACAGGCACAGGGCTTCATCACCAGCTTCATACACCAGCCTGGAGCAGCAGGACGAGGAGGCAGTGGTCGATCCCATCCCACCCCCGCCTGAGTTACCGGCGGAGGACCTCCTCGATGTGGCCACCAAGTTTGCAGCCCCTCATTCCTTGGGGCTTCCTATCAATACAAAACTGGCAGCCACTGTGGACTTCCTAAATAATCACCAGCTTCAGGAGGAAGTTCTACTACAAGCCATGAGCCGTCACAAGGCTCCATCAAACTGCAACTCCCTCAACGTGCCTGTGGTCAATACGCCAATCTGGGGCAACATCAGTGCGGCTATCCGTCAGCAGGAACTAAAGATTCAGCGGATCCTGAAACTCCTCACGGCCGGGATCACTGTTTTTGTGCGGTCGGTCGACGGAGAGGAGCTTAATTTGGACCAGGAGGATGCTCTGGCGCTTCTATGCGCTACTCAAAATGAAATCAACGGCTTTCGGAAAAATAGCATCCGCCCAGCGCTCAACCCCAAATTTGCAGGGTTGTGCAAACCACCGCCGCCGCCCCGTCAGCTCTTTGGCGAAGACCTTGCCAAAAGGGTCAGAGAGCTTGATGAACAAGCCAAGACCGTGGGGCTCATGCGCTCTCAGAGTGCCCCCACGCCATCGAGCTCCAAAGCTCCGCTTGGCCGCTCACGAGGGTCTGCCAGCACGTCTACCAGGAATTACCCTCCAGCTCCAAACCGATATCAACCACCCCAACCACAGGGGTCTTTTTTAGGACAGGCTCGGCAGAAGCCGAGATGGAAAATGAGGACGCCACGACCTCAAACCAACCCAGCACCTCTACGTCCACCCACTCGTGTCAGGGACCGCCGGTAACCACAGAGGTGAGGCGGTCTGGTTCTCTTTTTTCTCTTTGTTTAACCTCACATGTTGGTGGGCGTTTGCGGTTGTTTGCGGGTGCATGGGGTGATATTACCAGTGATGAGTATGTGTTACGGAATATTCAGGGCCATAGCATTGAGTTTATTAATGGGGACATCCCTCCGTCTCAGCATAGACCGGGTCGTATGTTTAAACTAACGGCTGCGGAACAGTCCGTAGGCTATAAGGAAATTTTAAGGTTGGAACAGAAAGGGGTCATAGAGAAAACGGTTCATGAGCCCGTTGAATTTGTTTCCAATATTTTTACCCGACCTAAGAAAGATGGAGGCTGTAGAGTCATTATTGATCTGACCACTCTGAATAACTTTGTAACATATACTCATTTTAAAATGGACACGTTTGAAACGGCCAAATCATTGATCTCACAAGGGTGCTTTATGGCATGTATTGATTTACAGGATGCGTACTATACCGTACCCATGCAAAAATATTACAGAAGGTTCTTAAAATTTATCTGGATGGACCAGCTGTGGCAATATAGGGCGTTGCCTAATGGGCTCACCACAGCCCCTCGATTATTTACTAAATTGGTGAAGCCAATTATGGCTTATTTAAGACAACGACATCATATGTTATGGCCTATTTAGATGATATTTTAATTATCGGACACACCTTGGAATCAGCTCAGCAAGGGGTTGCAGCTGCGGTCAATTTGTTCCAACAGCTTGGGTTCATTGTTCATCCAGAAAAATCTAAGTTCTGCCCCACCCAGGTAATTAATTATCTGGGGTTCCAGGTGAATTCCATTAGCATGAGAGTCACCATACCAATTAACAAAATTGAGGAGGTAACACAGGTGTGTACAGATTTACTCAATACTCGTATACCATCGATTCGTCACACAGCTACTGTCATTGGCAAGATTGTGGCTTTGTTTCCGGCAGCCCGGTATGGACCTCTGCATTATCAAAACTTGCAGAGAGCCAAGATCGCTGCGTTGCGACGGCATGCTGGTCATTATGATCAATCAATGCAGTTGCCGCCTGCAGCATTGGATGAGTTACGATGGTGGGTTTGCCACATTAGTAACTCGTTTAAAACTATTATTGAGTCGAAACCGATGATATACTTACAAACTGATGCGAGCTCTGATGGCTGGGGAGCTACGAATCAACATTCTAGTTGTGGGGGCCGATGGGATACCCTTGAGAATACAATGTTGGTATCACAAGGGATCAACTATTTGGAGCTGCTTGCAGCATTTCACGGACTTCGTGCATATTGTTCCAAGATCTTTGGAGCACATGTCCGGCTCCAAATAGACAACACCACAGCGGTGGCGTATTTAAATCACATGGGCGGTACCAGGTCAGTTTCATGTGATAAATTGGCTAATTCAATTTGGCTCTGGTGTGTCAAGAAAGACATTTGGATTTCAGCCACCTATTTGCCAGGTGAGCTTAATTTTGTGGCGGACGCCAGGTCACGCAAGTTCAATGATAATATTGAATGGATGTTACATCCTGAAATTTTTGCAAAAATCACAGCCAAATTTGGGAAACCGGACATTGACCTTTTTGCGTCCCGGTTGAACCATCAGGTACCAACCTACGTCTCGTGGGAACCAGATCCTGGGGCTATAGCGTTAGATGCATTCTCGCTAGACTGGAGGAATTGCTTTTTCTATGCATTCCCTCCGTTTTGCCTCATCAGTCGGGTATTACGAAAAATTCAGATGGATGGTGCCAAGGGCATCCTTATCATACCCGACTGGCCTACACAGCCGTGGTATCCGATGGTCTTTGACACGCTCAGTGAACCTTGGGTCCGTTTGCAGGGTACCCCAGAATTAGTTACTCACCCTGTTTCAGGGGAGCCACATCCCTGCCATGGCTATTTAAATTTGTTGGCTTGCAGATTCTGAATCGGCCTTTAGTTGGATACGGCCTTTCTACCCGGACCATGGATACCATTGCAGCGTCGTGCCGAGAGTCTACAAGGCAAAGATACCGCTCTCACATCAGGAAGTGGGAAGCCTTCTGCAGCCGCTCTCGCATCACGTACGATGCCGTGACTATAACCGACGTCCTGGAATTCCTCGCGGGGTTGCACCATGATGAACACTTAAGCTACAGTGCCATCAACAGCGCCAGGAGCACTCTATCATTCTACCTCAATATTGAGGTGGGATCCAACAAGCTAGTGTCCAGGCTCATGCGGGGTATTTTCAATACGAATCCGCCTACACCACGCTACAATATCACCTGGGATGTCAGGGTAGTTTTAGCTCTGCTCAGGACGTGGTCCCCCATGGAAGGGCTCCAGCTGGACAAACTCACCATGAAGCTGGTGATGTTACTAGCGCTGACTTCAGCACAGAGGGTACAGACACTCCATAAACTACGTGTCGACAGAATGATGTCTACCCCCACAGAAGTAGTTTTCTTTGTTGACGAGCTACTAAAGCAGCATAGACCTGGGTGCACAGGGCTGCAGCTGAAGTTCCCGGCATACCCCGCAGATGCTAGGCTATGTTTAGCCTCCCACATCCGTTACTACGTCAAGGTGACGGCAAGCATCAGAGCAAAAGGAGAGATACCTGCTTGTCACTCATAAGAGACCTCACCATCGAGTGACAACACAGACGATATCCAGGTGGCTTCGAGTCGTCTTGGGTAAGTCAGGTATCGACACTAATGTGTTCAAATCTCATTCCACCAGGGCTGCATCGACGTCGGCGGCGAGGGTCATGGAGGTGCCCATGGACCATATTCTCGCCACAGCAGGATGGGCTAATGAAGCGGTGTTCCAGCGTTTCTACAACCGGCCCGTCGCTGCGCCTCTACAGTTCGCAGAAGCCGTACTAGATGCGGGGCAAGAACGTGGAGATGTCCCCGAATAAGGGGTTTTTGATTTGTTGTTAATAAATATGATTTGTTTTGCAGTATGGACTAGTCAGCACGTTATTCCTCCCATCCATCCCTGGTAGTGGTGTGACAGCATGGACGTGGTCCAGGCGTGTCATCACAGAAGCTTTGAAGTCTTCACGAAGTCACTCACGTGACTCCGAAATGAAATAGTAAGATTGAACGAGAACTTACCAGTTTGAAGGTTGATCTTTATTTTATGAGGAGTCGAAGTGAGGGATTTCGTGCCCTCCTCGCCCAACCCTCAATCACCTTCATCTGGTAATCTTAGTCGTTTTCATTCTTACTATGTGAAGTCATTTCTTTTGATTGGTTTCTGTGATTCCACGCCGCTACTTTGAAGTATGTCGAGCATGCGCGCCGGCGGGCTCTTCACGAAATCCCTCACTTCGACTCCTCATGAAATAAAGATCAACCTTCGAACTGGTAAGTTCTCGTTCAATCTTACTAGTCTTGCTTAGTGCAGGTGTGAGGGGTTATGGAGAGGAGGCAGGAGAATGGGGTTAGGAGTAAGAGATAGATCAGCCATGATTGAATGACGGAGTAGCCTTGTTGGGCCGAATGGGCTAATTCTACTCTACTCCTTATGACCTTAGGCTGGAGTAACTCAGCGGGTCAGGCAGCATCTGTGGAGAACATGGATAGGTGACGTGGATTTGTGGAGTTCCCAGCCACAGAGGGCAGTGGAGGCCAAATCACTGGATGGATTTAAGAGAGAGCTCTAAGGGCTGGTGGAGTCAAGGGATATGGGGAGAAGGCAGGCACGGGTTATTGATAGGGGACGATCAGCCATGATCACATTGAATGGCGGTGCTGGCTCGAAGGGTCGAATGGCCTCCTCCTGCACCTATTTTCTATGTTTCTATATTTCCCAGACTGCTGGAGTAACTCAGCGGGTCAGGCAGCATTTGTGGAGAACATGGATAGGTGACGTTTTGGGTGGGAATTCTTCAGGTTGGAAAAATGGTCACACAGGCTGAAGAAAAGCCCCAGCCAGTTACCTATCCAAGTTGTCCAGCGATGGTGCCTGAGTTATTCCAGCACTTTGTGTCCTTTTCTTTTAAGTTTAGAAGAATATGGGCCAAATGTGCACCAATGGGATTAGTTTAGATGGGCCTTAGTCTGAGGTACAGTGAAAAGCTTTAGTGTTCCATGCAGCTCAAACACATCAGATATACAATACCTGGATACAATCAGTTCAAACTCCAGTCCAACAGGTAGAGCAAAGGGGAAGATACAGAGTGCAGAATGTAGTTCTCAGCATTGTAGCGCATCAGTCCCACAGACAAAGTCCAATGTCCGCAATGGGGTAGAGGTGGAGAAGTGAAGAAAGCGAATGGTATGTTAGCTTTCATAGCAAAAGGATTTGAGTATAGGAGCAGGGAGGTTCTACTTCAGTTGTATAGGGTCTTGGTGAGACCGCACCTGGAGTATTGCGTACAGTTCTGGTCTCCAAATCTGAGGAAGGACATTATTGCCATAGAAGGAGTGCAGAGAAGGTTCACCAGACTGATTCCTGGGATGTCAGGACTGTCTTATGAACAAAGACTGCATAGACTGGGTTTATACTCTCTAGAATTTAGGAGAATGAGAGGGGATCTTATAGAAACTTACAAAATTCTTAAGGGTTAAAGAAGGAACTGCAGATGCTGGAGAATCGAGGGTTACACAAAAAGCTGGAGAAACTCAGCGGGTGCAGCAGCATCTAAGGAGCGAAGGAGATAGGCGACGTTTCGGGTCGAGACCCTTCTTCAGACTCAGGAAGATGCAGGAAGATTGTTCCCGATGTTGGGGAAGTCCAGGACAAGGGGTCACGGCTTAAGGATAAGGGAGAAATCCTTTAGGACCGAGATGAGAAGGACTTTTTTTCACACAGAGAGTGGTGAGTCTCTGGAACTCTCTGCCACAGAGGGTAGTTGAGGCCAGTTCATTGGCTATATTTAAGAGGGAGTTAGATGTGGCCCTTGTGGCTAAGGGGATCAGAGGGTATGGAGAGAAGGCAGGTACGGGATACTGAGTTGGATGATCAGCCATGATCATATTGAATGGCGGTGCAGGCTTGAAGGGCCGAATGGCCTACTCCTGCACCTAATTTCTATGTTTCTATGTTTCTATGTAGGTGAATCGGACAGTACCCTGGCTTATGGAAGGACCGTTCAGAAGCCTGATAACAGAGGCGAAAAAGCTGTTCCTGAGTCTGGTGGTGCGCGCTTTCAAGCTCCTGTACCTTCTGCCGGATGGGAGCGGGGAGAAGAGGGAATGACCGGAGCGGGACAGGGACAAGTCTTTCATTCGGTCGACTGCTTTCCCGAGGCAGCGTGAAGTGTAGATGGAGTCGATGTTGGGTTGGAAGGGACTGCAGGCGCTGGTTGACACCGAAGATAGACGCAAAATGCTGGAGTAACTCAGTGGCACAGGCAGCGTCTCTGGAGAGAAGGCTGAGTTACTCCAGCATTTGGAGTCAAAGTTGGGGATGTTGCAGCTGAATTGTTTACAATTGAAGATTGTCACTTTTCTTGGACCAGACTCAAACATGAAGCGAAAAGGGAGTTTTGAAAAAAAATTACTGAGGTATATAAAGGACTCCTTTCACCTTGGCTGCTCGCTGTCCTTGAGTATTTTGTGAGAACAGGGCCCTATCTTATCTTGACTGTCCTGTGAAATAGTCTCAGTGCCCCCCCTATCAGAGGCAAGACTACAGTGGTTACAAAATTAATCTTCTCGCTTGCTTGTTGGCAAACGTAAAGGGAGCGAAGTAAACGAACGCACCCCAGCTCCATCTGGTGTCGGAGAGAACCGCAGATGCTGGTTTATGCCAACAATGGACACAGAGTGCTGGAGTAACTCAGCGGGTCAGGCAGCATCTGTGGAGAACATGGATAGGTGACGTTTCACAGAGTGCTGGAGTAACTCAGCGGGTCAGGCAGCATCTGTGAAGAACATGGATAGGTGACGTTTCACAGAGTGCTGGAGTAACTCAGCGGGTCAGGCAGCATCTGTGAGAACATGGATAGGTGACCTTATGACCTTAGGCTGGAGTAACTCAGTGGGTCAGGCAGCATCTGTGGAGAACATGGATAGGTGACGTTTCACAGAGTGCTGGAGTAACTCAGCGGGTCAGGCAGCATCTGTGGAGGACATGGATAGGTGACGTTTCACAGAGTGCTGGAGTACCCCACCAAAGGTTTCCGTGCGGTTCCCGGAGGTTTTTGTCCTCCGGCAACCACCTTCAACTGGCATCGCAACCGGCTTTGACTAAAAAAAATTACCGATTTTTAAAACGGAAACCACTTTTGACCATCTACTAGAATGTTGCCTGGGTTCCAGCAACTAAGTTACAGAGAAAGATTGAACAAGTCAGGTCTTTATTCGTTGGAGCGCAGAAGGGTAAGGGGGGACTTGATTGAGGTCTTTAAAATGATGAAAGGGATAGACAGAGTTGACGTGGATAAGCTTTTCCCATTGAGGGTAGGGAAGATTCAAACAAGAGGGCATGACATGAGAATTAAGGGACAGAAGTTTAGGGGTAACATGAGGGGGAACTTCTTTACTCAGAGAGTGGTGGCTGTGTGGAATGATCTTCCAGCAGAAGTGGTGGAGGCAGGATCGATTTTAACATTTAAAAGTAAAGTGGATAGGTATATGGACGGGAAGGGAATGGAGGGGTATGGTCTGAGTGCAAGTAGATGGGACTAGGGGAAAATGAATGGTCGGCATGGACTGGAAGGGCCGAGAAGGCCGGTTTCCGTGCTGTAATGGTTATATGGTTATATGGTTATTAGGAAGACAGACAAAAACCTCCGGGAACCTCCAGGAACCTCTGGGAACCGCACGGAAACCATGGGTGGGGCGCAAAGTCTCCAGAGGTTTTTGGTTCAGGTTTCCTAAGTGGGACAGGGGCATAACTCAGCGGGTCAGGCAGCATCTCTGGAGCAGGTGGATAGGTGACGTTTCACAGGGTGCTGGAGTAACTCAGTGGGTCAGGCAGCATTTGTGGAGAACATGGATAGGTGTCGCTATTGAGGGAGTGCAGCGTAGGTTTACAAGATTAATTCCCGGGATGGATAGACTGTCGTGTGCTGAGCAAATGGAGCAGCTGGGCTTGTACACTCTGGAGTTTAGAAGGATGAGAGGGGATCTCATTGAAACATATAAGATTATTAAGTGTTTGGAGAAGCTAGAGGCAGGAAACATGTTCCCGGTGTTGGGGGAGTCCAGAGCCAGGGGCCACAGTTTACGAATAAGGGGTAAGCCATTTAGAACGGAGATGAGGAAACACTTTTTCACACAGAGAGTTGTGAGTCTGTGGAATTCTCTGCCTCAGAGGGTGGTGGAGGCCGGTTCTCTGGATACTTTTAAGAGAGAGCTAGATAGGGCTCTTAAAAATAGCGGAGTCAGGGGATATGGGGAGAAGGCAGGAACGGGGTACTGATTGTGGATGATCAGCCGTGATCACATTGAATGGCGGTGCTGTCTCCAAAAGCTGATTGGCCTACTCCTGCACCTATTGTGGTGTTTCACAGAGTGCTGGAGTAACTCAGCGGGACAGGCAGCCTGTCTGGAGAGAAGGAATGGGTGATGTTTCGGGCCGAGACCCTTCTTCAGACCCGCTGAGTTACTCCAGCACTCTGTGAAACGTCACCTATCCATGTTCTCCACATGCCTGTTTCCTTTATCATCGTTACTTTTATGCATATCTTAAATTCATTTGCTCTACATCTCTCTACATCACGCTCTATATCTCTCATTTTCATTGCCCTCCGACTCTAGTCTGAAGAAAGGTCCTGACCCCCTAACGTCACCAATTCCTTCTCTCCAGAGATGCTGCCTGTCCCGCTGAGTTACTCCACCATTTTGTGTCTATCTTCTGTGTAAACCAGCATCTGCAGTTCCTTCCTACACAAGGTTAAGAGGGATATGGGCCACACACAGAGTGCTGGAGTAACTCAGTGGGTCAGGCAGCATCTGTGGAGAACGTGGATAGGTGACGTTTCACAGAGTGCTGGAGTAACTCAGCGGGTCAGGCAGCATCTGTGGAGAACATGGATAGGTGACGTTTTGAGTCGGGAGCATTCTTGAGCCTTTGTATTCCCTCACCTCTACCAGTGCCTTTTTCTATGGGAAGGTTCCCCCCAACCTAGTGCTGACTTACAAAACAGTGAAAGGCTTGGATAGAGTGGATGTGGAGAGGCAGTTGTAACTCTGTGGAATTCCCTGCCAATTCACTGGATGTTTTCAAGGGAGAGTTAGATTTAGCTATTAGGGCTAAGTGAATCAAGGGATATGGGGAGAAAGCAGGAACTATGTACTGATTGTGGATGATCAGCCATGATCACATTCAATGGCGCTGCTGGTTCGAAGGGCCGAATGGCCTACTCCTGCACCTATTGTCTATGTTTCTATGTATCTATGTTTCCATTGGTGGGTGAGCCTAGGACTAGAAGTCATAGCCTCAGTATTAAAGGACCTTCCTTTCAGAAGGAGATGAGAAGGAAAAGAATGCTGGAGAAACTCAGCGGGCGAGGCAGCATCTATGGAGCGAAGGAAATAGGTGACGTTTCGGGCCGAGACCCTTCATCTGACTGTGGAATTCTTTGCCACGAAAGGCTGTGTTTCAAATTCCCAAAAGAGGAATTGGAGGTCTCGCGTCAGAGGTAGGGAAACTGTTGGAGTGGGTCCTTCGGGATAGGATGTGCTCCCTTTTGGCAGAGAATAGGTAAATTAGGGACAGTCAGCGTGGCTTTGTACGGGGCAGGTCACGTCTTTTCAATGTGATGCATTTTTTAGTAGGTGGCAAAGGTGATCGATAAGGTAGACAATAGACGATAGACAATAGGTGCAGGAGTAGGCCATTCGGCCCTTCGAGCCAGCACCGCCATTCAATGTGATCACGGCTGATCGTCCCCAATCAGTACCCCGTTCCTGCCTTCTCCCCATATCCCCCGACTCCGCTATCTTTAAGAGCCCTATCTAGCTCTCTCTTGAAAGCATCCAGAGAACCGGCCTCCACCGCCCACTGAGGCAGAGAATTCCACAGTCTCGCAACTCTACACCTTAAAGATATCCATTTCAAAGATGTGCAGGTTTTGAGGTTAACATATAAGAATATTAAGGGTTTGTATACGCTAGAGGCAGGAAACATGTTCCCGATGTTGGGGGTTTCCAGAACCAGGGGCCACAGTTTGTGAAAAAGTGTTTCCTCGTCTCCATTCTAAATGGCTTCCCCCTTATTCTTAAACTGTGTGGCCCCTGGTTCTGGACTCCCCCAACATCGGGAACATGTTTTCTGCCTCTTAGTGGGTACAAACCCTTAATATTCTGATATGTTAACCTCAAAACCTGCACATCTTTGAAATGTGTCCACTAGTGTCCAAACCCTCAGCAATCTTATATGTTTCAATAAGATACCCTGTCACGTATCCCCCCATGTTTTGAGAGGTGGGGGACAATTCCCCCCCCCCTCATGTCTTCTTGTATGTCGAAAAGTAACTTAGGCCTATTCTCCGGCCCCTTCATCCCCCCCCAAGGGTTCCCACCCACCACAGAAGGAAGGGAAGGTACACTCTTCCCAAATAACCCAGTGCTAACTGTAATCACCGTATCGTGCGTGTGTACGTACGCACGCACGCGTACATCAGGGGTCTCCAAACTACGGCCCACCACGAGATTTTATCCGGCCCGCAGCAAGCTCAGCGCAGGACAGGAGCTGCTCTTAGTGTTGTTACCGGGTAGGTCCCTCGAATTGTCAGAGGTGGCACATCTGCAGGGTTGCCGTGAAGAAGGGTGGGGAAGAGGAGGGGGGGGGGTTCTTCAGCGATGGTCAAAACGGGTCGGCACCGGGGGGGGGGGGGGGGGGGGGGGTGTTCGGTGACGGTGGGGGCAGCCATCAGAATGAATGAATGAATGAATGAATAAATTTATTGGCCGAGTATTCACATACAAGGAATTTGCCTTGGTGCTCCGCCCACAATTGACGGCATGATGCACAGTGAGAGTCAGGAATGACACATAAAACACTAAACATTAATAATACAAACGGCATTGATCAAACATGTGAACCAAACAAAATACCAGAGCAAAGGATCAAAGGGAGGCTACAGATTTTTGGCTGTTTAGTAGAGCAACTACTCGTGGATAAAAACTGTTTTTATGTCTGGCTGTGGCGGCTTTGACAGTCCGGAGTCGCCTTCCAGTGGGAAGTGATCCAAAGAGTTTGTGGCCAGGGTGAGAGGGGTCAGAGATGATCTTGCCCGCTCGCTTCCTGGCCCTTGCAGTGTACAGTTCGTCAATGGAGGAAGGTCGCAGCCAATAACCTTCTCAGCTGATCGGACGATTCGCTGCAGCCACCGGGTGTCGTGCTCGGTGGCTGAGCCAAACCAGACCACGATGGAGAAATGGGTCGGTGGCGTGTTATAACGTGCGATCCTTCCTCTCTGCCCTCTCTCTTTGTGCCCACCCCCCCCCCCCCCCATGATTAAAAAGCGATTTCCGCCCTATCCCAGGGCAACCTGTCCCTCTTGCCTCCACCCCTGTGATAGCGCCCCGTCTTGTTTACTTTGGCCATCTCCCCAAACATCCGTCCGTGATGAATCACAGCACCTTTGTTGAGCCGTACGGAATTGTGACATTGTTGTCCGATTCCCATGCCTGTTCGCAGCCGCCCCCTCTCTCCGCTGTGACTCAGGTCTCTGGGGTGTGTCCCTGGAACACAAGCTCCCATTATACAAGGAGATTACAAACACAAATGACTCCTTTCCTTTCCGCATGGAGTCATACAATCACACAGCGTGGAAACAGTTAGAAACATAGAAACATAGAAAAATAGGTGCAGGAGTAGGCCATTCGGCCCTTCGAGCCTGCACCGCCATTCAACGTGATCATGGCTGATCATCCAACTCAGTATCCCATACCTGCCTTCTCTCCATACCCCCTGATCCCTTTAGCCACTAGTGCCACATCTAACGCCCTCTTAAATATAGCCAATGAACTGGCCTCAACTACCTTCTGTGGCAGAGAATTCCAGAGACTCACCACTCTCTGTGTAAAGAATGTTTTCCTCATTTCGGTCCTAAAGGAATTCCCCCTTATCCTTAGACTGTGACCCCTTGTTCTGGACTCCCCCAACATCGGGAACAATCTTCCAGCATCTAGCCTGTCCAACCCCTTAAGAATTTTGTAAGTTTCTATAAGATCCCCCCTCAATCTTCTAAATTCCAGCGAGTACAAGCCGAGTCTATCCAATCTTTCCTCATATGAAAGTCCTGACATCCCAGGAATCAGTCTGATAATCAGTTCCTTAGGCCCAACTCGCCCACACCACCGACCAAAACATCTGTCTCTCCCTCCCAACCCCATTCCCCTGCCTTCTCCCCATAACCCCTGACACCCGTACCAATCAAAAATATCCACTGACTTGGCCTCCACAGCCTTCTGGGGCAAAGAATGCCACAGATTCACCCTCTGACTGAATATGTCCCTCCAAACCTGTCCTATCCATGTACTAACTGTTTCTAACTGCTTCTTAAAACGTTTCGAAAAGTTTTTGAACAAGTTGAAAATCCAGCGGCGACCAGAAAAACACTACGATTCGTTGGGCGACTGAGGAGACGCCTCACGACCGTACACGCGTCACCCTGGCGACAGCACTAGTCGCCTGAACAATCGCCTAAGTGGGACGGGGGGGGGGGGGGACGTTACTCCAGCATTTTGCGTCCCTCTACCGTGTTCTCCGCTCTACGTTTAAATCGTCGGGCGAGACGATGGGACTGACACACACACGCATTGCTTTTCAGCCCTCGTACCGCCCGGGGTTCGAGGAGACCACCGCCCTGGATCTGGGGGGAAACCATTGCCTGAGCTACTTTGCTGGGCGGTTGCGACTCTCGGCAGGAATCCTGCGCTCCCCGCCACCCACGCCACTGCAACCTGACACTCCGCCGGCCCGCCGTGAGAAGAGGGAGCTTGTGAGGCGGGCGGCTCCCCGAAGACTCTGTTCGCAGTTCAGTTGCAACGCACTTAAGGTGTAAGGACTTCTGTGCGAGGGAAGCAGTGATTATTAATAGCTGTCTAACTGGAAGCAGCTGGGAGTGACTAAAGGCAGCTTTATGTCGAGCCTCTGTTTATACAGTGTTACAGACGCCGTGTGCTTTTGGTTTCACTTGGTCTCCCGATACAGCGTGCAAACAGGCCCTTCGGCCCACCGAGTCCATGCCGACCACTGATCACCCCGTAATCTGAGGAAAGACATTCTTGCCATAGAGGGGGTTCAGAGAAGGTTCGCCAGACTGATTCCTGGGATGTCGGGACTTTCATATGAAGAAAGACAGGATAGACTCGGCTTGTACTCACTGGAATTTACAAGATTGAAACATAGAAACATAGAAATTAGGTGCAGGAGTAGGCCATTCGGCCCTTCGAGCCTGCACCGCCATTCAATATGATCATGGCTGATCATCCAACTCAGTATCCCGTACCTGCATTCTCTCCATACCCTCTGATCCCCTTAGCCACAACGGCCACATCTAACTCCCTCTTAAATATAGCTTAAATATTGAGGGGGGATCTTATAGAAACTTACAAAATTCTTAAGGGGTTGGACAGGCTAGATGCAGGAAGATTGTTCCCGATGTTGGGGAGTCCAGAACAAGGGGTCACAGTCTAAGGATAAGGGAGAATTCCTTTAGGACCGAGATGAGGAAAACATTCTTTACACAGAGAGTGGTGAGTCTCTGGAATTCTCTGCCACAGAAGGTAGTTGAGGCCAGTTCATTGGTTATATTCAAGAGGGAGTTAGATGTGGCCCTTGTGGCTAGAGGGATCAGGGGGTATGGAGAGAAGGCAGGTACGGGATACTGAGTTGGATGATCAGCCATGATCATATTGAATGGCGGTGCAGGCTCGAAGGGCCGAATGGCCTACTCCTGCACCTATTTTTCTATGTTTCTATGTTTCTACCCTAGTTCACATCCTCCACACTGGGGACATGTTTACAGCATCGAATTAGACATGAGACAATAGACAATAGGTGCAGGAGTAGTCCATTCGGCCCCTCAAGCCAGCACCGCCATTCAATGTGATCATCCACACACATCACCCCGTTCCTGCCTTCTCCCCATATCCCCTGACTCCGCTATATTTAAGAGCCCTATCTAGCTCTCTCTTGAAAGTATCCAGAGAACCGGCCTTCACCGCCCTCCGAGGCAGAGAATTCCACAGACTCGCAACTTTCTGGGTGAAAAAGTGTTTCCTCATCTCCATTGTAAATGCCTTACCCCTTATTCTTAAACTGTGGCCCCTGGTTCTGGACTCCCCCAACATCGGGAACATGTTTCCTGCCTCTAGCGTGTGCAAACCCTTAATATTCTTATAGGTTAACCTGAAAACCTGCACATCTTTGAAATGGATATCTTTAAGGTGAAGAGTTGTGAGTCTGTGGAATTCTCTGCCTCAGAGGGTGGTGGGGGCCGGTTCTCTGGATGCTTTCAAGAGAGAGTTGGATAGAGCTCTTAAAGATAGCGGAGTCAGGGGATATGGGGAAAAGGCAGGAACGGGGTACTGATTGGGGATGATCAGCCATGATCACATTGAATGGCGGTGCTGGCTCGCGGGGCCGAATGGCCTACTCCTGCACCTATTGTCTATTGTCTATTGAGATTGGCAGATTCTTGATTAGTGCGGTTGTCGGGGGTCATGGGGAGAAGGCAGGAGAATGGGGTTAGGAGGGAGAGATAGATCAGCCATGATTGAATGGTGGAGTAGACTTGATGGGCTGAATGGCCTAATTCTGCTCATGTCTAATGGTCTTATGGTAGAATATTAAAATTCTACAAGAACGTGAACAGATAAAAAGGCTCTTCAAAGACGCAAAGAAGTGAGATATCAATGCCCGCTGAGTCGTAGAGTCATAGAGTGATCCAGTGTGGAAACAGGCCCTTCAGCCCAACTCGCCCACACTGGCCCACAATGTGCTATCTACACTAGTCCCACCTGCCTGTGCTTGGTCCATATCCCTCCAAACTTGTCCTATCCATGTACCTGTCTAACTGCTTCTTAAACGTTGGGATAGTCCCAGCCTCAACTACCTCCTCTGGCAGCTCGTTCCATTCACCCTACCACCCTTTGTGTGAAAAAGCTACACCCCGGATTCCTATGAAATCCTTTCCCCTTCACCTTAAACTTATGGCCGCTGGTCATCGATTCCCCTACTCTGGGCAAGAAACTACCCGATCTATTCCTCTCATGATTTTATACTTCCTCTATAAGACCACCCCTCATCCTCCTGCGCTCCAAGGAATAGAGACCCAGCCTGCTCAACCTCTCGCTATAGCTCACGCCCTCTAGTCCTGGCAACATCCTTCTCCGTAGCCTTTCCAGCTTGACACCATCTTTCCTATAACACAGGGAATTTATGGAATTCCCTGCCACAGAGGGCAGTGGAGGCCAAGTCACTGGATGGACTTAAGAGAGAGTTGGATAGAGCTCTAGGGGCTAGTGGAGTCAAGGGATATGGGGAGAAGGCAGGCACGGGTTATTGATAGGGGACGATCAGCCATGATCACAATGAATGGCGGTGCTGGCTCGAAGGGCCGAATGGCCTCCTCCTGCACCTATTTTCTATGTTTCTATGTAACACGGTGGCCAGGGGGGGATTAGGGTTGTGCGGGTGGGTTCGAGAACCTGATGACTGTAGGAAAGTATCTGTTCCTGAACCCCGTGGTAGCAGCGAGAGAGAGGCACGGCCTGGACAGCGGGGATCCTTCGATGGGAGATACCGCCTTCATGAGGCAGCGGCCAGCGGAGACGCTCTCCATGGCGGGGAGGACTCGGCCTCCACTCTACTTTAGTTTCATCTGAAGATGGGTCCTCGACCAGAAACGTCACCCAATTCTTCTCTCCAGAGATGCTGCCTGTCCCGTTGAGTTACTCCAGCATTTTGTGTTTCACTTTGATTAATTTAGTTTTGTTTAGTTTAGGTTTCGATCCATCCACTGTGTACAGATGCAGGATAAAAGGAATAATGTTTATTCATTACCACAGTACACGTGACAATAAACTAAACTACACTACACTAAATTAACCGAAATTAAACTAAACTGAACTGAGCTGAACTAACTTAAACTAAATTAAACTGAACAGAACCAAATTAAACCAATTTAAACTAAACTGAACTAAATTAAACTAAATTAAACTAAACTGAACTCTTAAACTAAATTAAACTGAATGGAACCAAATTAAACTAATTTAAAACTAAACTGAACTAAATTAAACTAAATTAAACTAAACTGAACTC
>CAUPSL010001086.1:0-30945 GCA_963514005.1 Raja brachyura
AAAAACAGGAAGGCAGATTATTATCTAAATGGCGTCAAGTTGGGAAATGGGGAAGTACAACGGGATCTGGGGGTCCTTGTTCATCAGTCTATGAAAGTAAGCATGCAGGTACAGCAGGCAGTGAAGAAAGCCAATGGCCTGTTGGCCTTCATAACAAGAGGAGTTGAGTCTAGGAGCAAAGAGGTCCTTCTGCAGTTGTACAGGGCCCTGGTGAGACCACACCTGGAGTATTGTGTGCAGTTTTGGTCCCCTAATTTGAGGAAGGACATTCTTGCTATTGAGGGAGCCCAGCATAGGTTCACCAGGTTAATTCCCGGGATGGCGGGACTGTCATACGCTGAGAGAATGGAGCGGTGGCGGTGGAGGCCGGTTCTCTGGATGCTTTCAAGAGAGAGCTAGATAGGGCTCTTAAAGATAGAGGAGTCAGTGGATATGGGGAGAAGGCAGGAACGGGGAACTGATTGGGGACGATCAGCCGTGATCACAGTGAATGGCGGTGCTGGCTCATAAAACATGGAAAATAGGTGCAGGAGGAGGCCATTCGGCCCTTCGAGCCAGCACCGCCATTCATTGTGATCACGGCTGATCGTCCCCAATCAATAACCCGTGCCTGCCTTCTCCCCATATCCCTTGACTCCACTAGCCCCTAGAGCTCTATCTAACTCTCTCTTAAATCCATCCAGTGACTTGGCCTCCACTGCCCTCTGTGCAGGGAATTCCACAAATTCACAACTCTCTGGGTGGAAAAGTTTCTCCTCACCTCAGTCTTAAATGACCTCCCCTTTATTCTAAGACTGTGTGGCCCCTGGTTCTGGACTCGCCCAACATTGGGAACATTTTTCCTGCATCTAGCTTGTCCAGTCCTCAGTTGTACAGGGCCCTGGGGGTTCAGTATTGATGTGGATGGAGAACTGGCTGGCAGACAGGAAGCAAAGAGTAGGAGTGGACGGGTCCTTTTCACAACGGCAGGCAGTGACTAGTGGGGTACCGCAAGGCTCAGTGCTGGGACCCCAGCTATTTACAATATACATTAATGATCTGGACGAGGGAATTGAAGGCAACATCTCCAAGTTTGCGGATGACACGAAGCTGGGGGGCAGTGTTAGCTGTGAGGAGGATGCTAGGAGGCTGCAAGGTGACTTGGATAGGCTGGGTGAGTGGGCAAATGCATGGCAGATGCAGTATAATGTGGATAAATGTGAGGTTGTCCACTTTGGTGGCAAAATAGGAAAGCAGACTATTATCTGAACGGTGGCCGATTAGGAAAAGGGGAGATGCAACGAGACCTGGGTGTCATGGTACACCAGTCATTGAAAGTAGGCATGCAGGTGCAGCAGGCAGTGAAGAAAGCCAATGGTATGTTAGCCTTTCATAGCAAAAGGATTTGAGTATAGGAGCAGGGAGGTTCTACTGCAGTTGTACAGGGTCTTGGTGAGACCCACACCTGGAGTATTGTGTGCAGTTCTGGTCTCCAAATCTGAGGAAAGACATCCTTGCCATAGAGGGAGTACAGAGAAGGTTCACCAGACTGATTCCTGGGATGGCAGGACTCCCATATGAAGAAAGACTGGATAGACTCGGTTTATACTCTCTAGAATTTAGAAGATTGAGGGGGGATCTTATAGAAACTTACAAAATTCTTAAGGTGTTGGACAGCCTAGATTGTTCCGGATGGCAGGAAGATTGTTCCCGATGTTGGGGAAGTCCAGGACAAGGGGTCACACAGTTTAAGGATAAGGGGGAAGTCCTTTAGGACCGAGATGAGAAAAACATTTTTTTTTCACACAGAGAGTGGTGAATCTGTGGAATTAATTCTCTGCCACAGAGTGTAGTTGAGGCCAGTTCATTGGCTATATTTAAGAGGGAGTTAGATGTGGCCCTTGTGGCTAAAGGGATCAGGGGGTATGGAGAGAAGGCAGGTACAGGATACTGAGTTGGATGATCAGCCATGATCATATTGAATGGCGGTGCAGGCTCGAAGGGCCGAATGGCCTCTACACCTGCACCTATTGTCTATGTTTCTATGTTTCTATGAGACCACACCTGGAGTATTGTGTGCAGTTTTATAACATCGGGAACAATCTTCCTGCCATCGGGAACAATCTAGCCTGTCCAACCCCTTAAGAATTTTGTAAGTCTCTATAAGATCCCCCCTCAATCTTCTAAATTCCAGCGAGTACAAGCTGATTCCAGCCAATATACGCCATGATGCCCCATCATCCTTCTAAACTCCAGTGAATACAAGCCTAATGAAGGGCCGAATGGCCTCTACTCCTGCATCTATTGCCCATTGTCTATTGTCCATTGTCCAAAGTGATCACATTGAATGGTGGGTACACAAACAGCTGGAGAAACTCAGCGGGTGCAGCAGCATCTAAGGAGCGAAGGAGATAGGCGACGTTTCGGGTCGAGACCCTTCTTCAGACTGGTCAGGGATCAGGGAAACGAGAGATATAGACGGTGATGCGGAGAGATGAGGAACAATGAATGAAAGATATGCAAAAAAGTATCGATGATGAAGGAAACAGGCCGTTGTAAGCTGTTTGTGGTGTGAAAATGAGACTTGGGTGGGGGAGAGATAGAGAGAGGGAATGCCAGGGCCCGACTACGCAGTCATGAGTATAGAGTGAGTATAGCAGGCAGCCTTGAGGCGCTCCCGTGCTGATTGTTATCGAGTCTGACACCGAGGGCTGAGGGAGAGGTGGGAAGGGGAGGAGGCAGCCAGGGTTAACAGAATTGAGAAAATTCAATGTTTAAGCCCAGAGGATGCAGACTCCCCAAGCGGAATATGAGGTGCTGTTCCTCCAACTTGCGGTGTTGCTCACTCTGGCCGTGGGGGAGGCCCAGGGCCGAGAGATCGGATACGGATACGGAATGGGAGGGGGAGTTGAAGTGCTGAGCCACCGGGAGGTCGGGTTGGTTATTGCGGACCGAGCGGAGGTGTTCGGGCGAAACGATCGCCAAGCCTCCGCTTGGTCTCACCGATGTAGATCAGCTGGCATCTGGAGCAACGGATGCAGTAGACGAGGTTGGAGGAGGTGCAGGTGAACCTCTGTCGGACTTGGAATGACTGCTTGGGTCCCTGAAAGGAGTGGATGGGGGAGGTGAAGGGACAAGTGTAGCATCTCTTGCGGTTGCAAGGGAAAGTGCCCGGGGAAGGGGTGGAGCGGGAGGGAAGGGAAGAATTGACAAGGGAGTTGCGGAGGGAGCGGTCTTTGCGGAAGGCAGACGGGGGGGGAGATGGGAAGATGTGGCGAGTGGAGGGGTCACGTTGGAGGTGGCAACATTGAATGGCGGTGCTGGCGCGAAGGGCCGAATGGGCTCTACTCCTGCACCTATTGTGTAGGTATGTTACAATACCTACCTTGAGCAGCGCTGCAGTTCTGCCGCTCCCCGTGTGCGCGACTTTGGCGCCTTTCAGAGGGGGGGGGGCCGGGTTTAAAATGCCGTTTGTCCCCAGAGAGTCCAAATCGATCAATCTCGGGCGATTTAGTCGCTGAAGAGCAATCGTTCCGACATTTCATTCATGAAGCTGTTTTTTAAACAACGCTAGATTTATTATTAACTAGAGTGGTTTAAAAATCATCTTCTAAAGCCGTGAGCGCCGACAGCGGAACGGACCCCACGTAGGGGAGAACATAAAGTGCCCAGTTTATTTTTACATTAAAACTTGGTTTTTAAGAAGGCTTTAATCACATTTTCATGTTGCGAAAAGGGGACAAAAAAAAAATGTATGAACCGGCTGCATTTATCCTGCCGACTTCACCGCAAACCGCAACGTTCCAATCCACCGCGTTCCACGAAAAACATAGAAACATAGACAACAGGTGCAGGAGTAGAGGCCATTCGGCCCTTCGAGCCTGCACCGCCATTCAATATGATCACGGCTGATCATCCAACTCAGTATCCCGTACCTGCCTTCTCTCCATACCCCCTGATCCCTTTAGCCACAAGGGCCACATCTAACTCCCTCTTAAATATAGCCAATGAACTGGCCTCAACTACCCTCTGTGGCAGAGAGTTCCAGAGACCCACCACTCTCTGTGTGAAAAAATTCCTTCTCATCTCGGTCCTAAAGGATTTCCCCCTTATCCTTAAGCTGTGACCCCTTGTCCTGGACCTCCCCAACATCGGGAACAATCTTCCTGCCATCGGGAACAATCTAGCCTGTCCAACCCCTTAAGAATCTTGTAAGTTTCTATAAGATCCCCTCTCAATCTCCTAAATTCTAGAGAGTATAAACCGAGTCTATGCAGTCTTTGTTCATAAGACAGTCATGACATCCCAGGAATCAGTCTGGTGAACCTTCTCTGTACTCCCTCTATGGCAAGAATGTCCTTCCTCAGATTTGGAGACCAGAACTGTACGCAATACTCCAGGTGTGGTCTCACCAAGACCCTGTACAACTGCAGTAGAACCTCCCTGCTCCTGTACTCAAATCCTTTTGCTATGAATGCTAACATACCATTGGCTTTCTTCACTGCCTGCTGCACCTGCATGCCTATTTTCAATGACTGGTGTACCATGACACCCAGGTCTCGTTGCATCTCCCCTTTTCCTAATCGGCCTCCAAAACCCACTCACTAGTTGATTTAAATGGGCATTAATTTACAGGCATTTAGCACTAAGGAGCGAAGGAGATAGGCGACGTTTTGGGTCGAGACCCTTCTTCAGACTGGCTAGTTTATCTTTTCTTAAGAAATGGATAGATGTTTAGATCTAGTAATTGAATTTTGAATTCATAGCAAAGGGATTTGAGTATAGGAGCAGGGAGGTTCTACTGCAGTTGTACAGGGTCTTGGTGAGACCACACCTGGAGTATTGTGTACAGTTCTGGTCTCCTAATTTGAGGAAGGACATCCTTGCTATTGAGGGAGCCCAGCGTAGGTTTACAAAGGGCAGAACTCATCCCGATGGTCTCCGGATGTATATCGATTAAAGTGAGGCCACATGTGACGCAAAAACATGAGGGTAGACTATTATCTGAATGGTGGCAGATTAGGAAAAGGGGAGATGCAACGAGACCTGGGTGTCATGGTACACCAGTCATTGAAAGTAGGCATGCAGGTGCAGCAGGCAGTGAAGAAAGCCAATGGTATGTTAGCATTCATAGCGAAAGGATTTGAGTATTTTTAGAATGGCCGGCAGTGATTAATGGGGTGCCGCAAGGCTCAGTGCTGGGACCCCAGCTATTTACAATATACATTAATGATTTGGACGAGGGAATTCAATGCAACATCTCCAAATTTGCAGATGACACCAAGCTGGGGGGTATAGTTAGGTGTGAGGAGGATGCTTGGAGGCTGCAGGGTGATTTGGATAGGCTGGGTGAATGGGCAGATGCATGGCAGATGCAGTATAATGTGGATAAATGTGAGGTTATCCACTTTGGTGGCAAAAACATGAGGGTAGACTATTATCTGAATGGTGGCAGATTAGGAAAGGGGGAGATGCAGCGCGACCTGGGTGTCATGGTACACCAGTCATTGAAAGTAGGCATGCAGGTGCAGCAGGCAGTGAAGAAAGCCAATGGTATGTTAGCATTCATAGCAAAAGGATTTGAGTATAGGAGCAGGGAGGTTCTACTGCAGTTGTACAGGGTCTTGGTGAGACCACACCTGGAGTATTGTGTGCAGTTTTGGCCTGTTGGCCTTCATAACAAGAGGAGTTGAGTACAGGAGCAAAGAGGTCCTTCTGCAGTTGTACAGGGTCTTGGTGAGACCACACCTGGAGTATTGCGTACAGTTCTGGTCTCCAAATCTGAGGAAAGACATTCTTGCCATAGAGGGAGTGCAGAGAAGGTTCACCAGACTGATTTCTGGGATGTCAGGACTTCCATATGAAGAAAGACTGGATAGACTCGGCTTGTACTCGCTGGAATTTAGAAGATTGAGGGGGGATCTTATAGAAACGTACAAAATTCTTAAGGGGTTGGACAGGCTAGATGCTGGAAGATTGTTCCCGATGTTGGGGGAGTCCAGAACAAGGGGTCACAGTTTAAGGATAAGGGGGAATTCCTTTAGGACTGAGATGAGGAAAACATTCTTTACACAGAGAGTGGTGAGTCGCTGGAATTCTCTGCCACAGAGGGTAGTTGAGGCCAGTTCATTGGCTATATTTAAGAGGGAGTTAGATGTGCCCCTTGTGGCTAAAGGGATCAGGGGGTATGGAGAGAAGGCAGGTACGGGATACTGAGTTGGATGATCAGCCGTGATCATATTGAATGGCGGTGCAGGCTCGAAGGGCCGAATGGCCTACTCCTGCACCTGTTGTCTATGTTTCTATGAGACCCTTCTTCAGACTGGCTAGGGGATCAGGGAAACGAGAGATATAGACGGTGATGTGGGGAGCAGTTAGAGAGGAGGTTGTGAAAATGTCTTCATAGGGAGGAGGAGAACTTCTTCAAAGTATGCATACCTTGAGGAGATATCGCAGTGGAGTAGACAAAGTGTTAAAGAAGGGACTGCAGATGCTGGAGAACCGAGGGTTACACAAAAGGCTGGAGAAACTCAGCGGGTGCAGCAGCATCTAAGGAGCGAAGGAGATAGGCGACGTTTTGGGTCGAGACCCTTCTTCAGACTGGCTAGTTTATCTTTTCTTAAGAAATGGATAGATGTTTAGATCTAGTAATTGAATTTTTGTAATTAGCTACAATTAGATAACTAACTAATTATACGCTTTAATTTCAGGTCATCCAAGTAAGTTTGTTTCATATTTGTTTCAGAACGCTTCAATCTATAATAACTGAAAATTTCATTGAGTTCTCTTAATTTTTAAGAAAGTTATGGGCTTTTAACTGTTCTAGATCACAGCTTTTGAGTTAAGTCAATTGAAAGGCAATGGGGAACAAGATGCTAATTTCCGAGTGTGAAAATGGCCATAACTTTCTTAATACTGAAGATATGAAAGTGGATTAGGTGTCAAATTAAACGTCTTTTTATGCTTTATCTGATAAATTGCAGACTTGATTTTTAAAATCTCAAAAATGTTGTGACATTGCTATATTTGTGTATATTGGTCAGCATGGATTTACGAAAGGTAAATCATGTCTGACAAATCTGATAGAATTTTTCGAGGATGTAACTAGTAGCGTGGATAAGGGAGAACCAGTGGATGTGTTATATCTGGACTTTCAGAAGGCTTTCGACAAGGTCCCGCATAAGGGATTAGTATACAAACTTAAAGCACACGGTATTGGGGGTTCAGTATTGATGTGGATAGAGAACTGGCTAGCAGACAGGAGGCAAAGGGTAGGAGTAAACGGGTCCTTTTCACAATGGCAGGCAGTGACTAGTGGGGTACCGCAAGGCTCAGTGCTGGGACCCCAGCTATTTACAATATACATTAATGATTTGGACAAGGGAATTCAATGCAACATCTCCAAATTTGCAGATGACACCAAGCTGGGGGGTATAGTTAGGTGTGAGGAGGATGCTTGGAGGCTGCAGGGTGATTTGGATAGGCTGAGTGAATGGGCAGATGCATGGCAGATGCAGTATAATGTGGATAAATGTGAGGTTATCCACTTTGGTGGCAAAAACATGAGGGTAGACTATTATCTGAATGGTGGCCGATTAGGAAAAGGGGAGATGCAACGAGACCTGGGTGTCATGGTACACCAGTCATTGAAAGTAGGCATGCAGGTGCAGCAGGCAGTGAAGAAAGCCAATGGTATGTTAGCATTCATAGCGAAAGGATTTGAGTATAGGAGCAGGGAGGTTCTACTGCAGTTGTACAGGGTCTTGGTGAGGCCACACCTGGAGTATTGTGTACAGTTTTGGCCTGTTGGCCTTCATAACAAGACGAGTTGAGTACAGGAGCAAAGGGGTCCTTCTGCAGTTGTATAGGGTCTTGTTGAGGCCACACCTGGAGTATTGCGTACAGTTTTGGTCTCCAAATCTGAGGAAGGACATTCTTGCCATAGAGGGAGTACAGAGAAGGTTCACCAGACTGATTCCTGGGATGTCAGAACTTCCATATGAAGAAAGACTGGATAGACTCGGCTTGTACTTGCTGGAATTTAGAAGATTGAGGGGGGATCTTATAGAGACTTACAAAATTCTTAAGGGGTTGGACAGGCTAGATTGTTCCCGATGGCAGGAAGATTGTTCCCGGTGTTGGGGAGGTCCAGGACAAGGGGTCACACAGTTTAAGGATAAGGGGGAAATCCTTTAGGACCGAGATGAGAAGGACTTTTTTCACACAGAGAGTGGTGAGTCTCTGGAACTCTCTGCCACAGAGGGTAGTTGAGGCCAGTTCATTGGCTATATTTAAGAGGGAGTTAGATGTGGCCCTTGTGGCTAAAGGGATCAGGGGGTATGGAGAGAAGGCAGGTACGGGATACTGAGTTGGATGATCAGCCATGATCATATTGAATGGCGGTGCTGGCTCGAAGGGCCGAATGGCCTCTACTCCTGCACCTATTGTCTATGTTTCTATGTATAATGCTTGGTTTATTGAGTACGCCGCGCGTGTATATAACTTTATTTCCTCATGTTGATGCGCTAAGTTTGCATTTAGTGTGTTTTTGCAGCAATTGAGATTCACGTTGTTCTCTCTCTGGACTTGACATGTTTTTGGAACTACTTTCCGGCCGCCCACTCACACACTGGAGGGGGAGGAGGGGGAGTGACGCGGCCTCTCACCGCCCTCGTGTCTCTCCGCCCAGTCCCTCTCACCCCCCCTCCACGTGATCACCGCTCTCGCCCCCTCCACGTGACCGCCCCCCCCCCGATAGGCCCGCCCCGCATGGCAACAGCGACCGCCTCGCCTCCTGATTGGCCGAGCTGGAGACTAGGGGCGGGGTCGGGTCCCCTTCACCCGCTATCCCCTGATTGGTGCGCCCCGCATGGCAACCGCCACGGCCGCGCCTGCTGATTGGTCGAGTTGGGAGAGGACGGCCACCTGCTTCTCTGATTGGTCAGTCCCCGCATGGTAACCGCGTCTGCTGATTGGTCGAGCTGGGAGAGGACGGCCACCCGCTGCTCTGATTGGTCGGTCCCCGCATGGCAACCGTGGCCGCCGTGCCTGCTGATTGGTCGAGCCGGGTGAGGGGGACGGGTTCAGCTCTCTGATTGGCCGACCTGGGTAAGGGGGACGGGTTCAGCTCGCCGATTGGCCGATCCCTGCATGGCAACCGTCTCATCATTGGTCGAGCTGGGTAAGGGGGGCGGATCCCCTCCGCGATTGGCCAGTCCCCGCATGGCAACAGCGTTGTCCGCGCCTCCTGATTGGTTAAACTGTGGAGTGGGGGCGTGGTTGTGTGCCCTCCTCCCGCTCTCCCCTGATTGGCCAGTCCCCGCATGGCAACAGCGGCGGCCGCTCATTCTCATTGGCGGGGCTGGTTGAGGGGGTCGGATCGACTCTCTGATTGGCCCGTCCCCGCATGGCAACAGCGGCGGCCGCGCTTTGTCATTGGCCGTCGCGGGAGGGGGGGGAGGGGGAGGGGATGAGGATGACGCGGCCGCTCGGCCCCGCCCCCCCTCCAGCCTGTTGTCGACCAAAACCAACAGGGCCGCCCCTGGCGAAGGCGGAGAGACGGCGGCAAAGACGGGCGAACCCCGGCGCCCAGCGCCATGGTGAGTCCCCGGCACCCGCTCCACCGCGGGCGGGCGGCGGCGCCGAAGCGGATCCCCGCCCTGACACCCCCCCGCTCGCCCGTCCAGCCGCCTTTCTCCTCCCTTATCTCCCCTGCCCCCCCCCCTCGCTCCCTCCCTCCATCTTTCCCGGCCTGACGACGACGACGCGGCCGCGGGGGGGACGCCGGGAGTTGTAGTCTGTCGTCATCGCGTCCGTCGCGGTTGCCGGCCGGCGTGACGTCACCGAGGGACTACAACTCCCGGCGGGCACCGCGGCGGAGATGGGAGCGGGTGGGTGGGGGATGCCGGGAGTTGGAGTCTCACGTTCGCTGCGCCGTGACGTCTCCCCTGGAGAGGAAGGGGGCGGGACTAACGTCGACGAGGTGCACGCCGGGAGTTGTAGTCTATTGCGCACCCGCCGACGCTGGCCACCGGGCGGCGTGACGTCACCGGTGGACTACAACCCCTCCCACCGGGGCTGGGTGGCGCATGCGCGGCGGCGGCTGGGAGACAAGCTCGCCCTCCTGCCATTGGCCGGCGCGCCCGTCACTCAGCTGCGGGCGGGGCCATGAGGCCAGGTTCCCGCCCCCCCCCTTGTCCCCATTCACCATTTTGTGGCTCAGTGGTGGCAGGGGAGGAGGAGCAGCATTAATGCAGCACACAAGCCGGCGTGCACCACTATAGTGTGTAGTGCAGGGCTTGCACCATTATAGTGAGCCGGCTTGCACCATTATAGTGAGCCGGCGTGCACCACTATAGTGTGTAGTGCAGGGCTTGCACCATTATAGTGAGCCGGCTTGCACCATTATAGTGAGCCGGCGTGCACCACTATAGTGTGCCGGCTTGCACCACTATAGTGTGTAGTGCAGGGCTTGCACCATTATAGTGAGCCGGCTTGCACCATTATAGTGAGCCGGCGTGCACCACTATAGTGTGTAGTGCAGGGCTTGCACCATTATAGTGAGCTGCTGGTTTACACGGCTATAGTGTGCCGGCTTGCACCACTATAGTGTGCCGGCTTGCACCACTATAGTGAGCTGCTGGCTTGCACGGCTATAGTGTGCCGGCTTGCACCACTATAGTGTGCCGGCTTGCACCATTATAGTGAGCCGGCTTGCACCACTATAGTGAGCCGGCTTGCACCATTATAGTGAGCCGGCTTGCACCACTATAGTGTGTAGTGCAGGGCTTGCACCATTATAGTGAGCCGGCTTGCACCACTATAGTGTGTAGTGCAGGGCTTGCACCATTATAGTGAGCCATAGTGTGCCGGCTTGCACCACTATAGTGAGCTGGCTTGCACCACCGTAGTGTGCTGGCTTGCACGACTACAGCATGCCGGCGTGAACGACTGCAGTGTGCCTGCTTGCACCACTATAGTGAGCCGGCTTGCACCACTACAGAGTGCTGGCTGCACCACCATAGTGTGCTGGCTTGCAGGACTACAGCATGCCGGCGTCAACAACTGCAGTGTGCTGGCTTGCACCACCATGGTGTGCTGGCTTGCACCACCATGGTGTGCATTGCAGGGCTTGCGTCACTATAGTGTGCTGGCTTGCACCACCCTAGTGTGCCGGCTTGCACCACTATAGTGTGCAGTGCAGGGCTTGCACCACAATTGTGTGCCAGCTTGCACCACTATAGTGTGCTGGCTTGCACGACTACAGCATGCCGGCTTGCACCACTATAGTGAGCCGGCTTGCACCACTATAGTGAGCCGGCTTGCACCACCATAGTGTGCCGGCTTGCACCATCATAGTGTGCTGGCTTGCACAACTATAGTAAGCTGGCTTGCACCACTATAGTGTGCCGGCTTGCACAGCTATAGTGAGCTGGCATGCACCACTATAGTGTGCTGGCTTGGACCACTATAGTGAGCTGGCATGCACCAACATTGTGTGCCTGCTTGCACCACTATAGTGTGCCGGCTTGCACCACCATTGTGTGCCTGCTTGCACCACTATAGTGAGCTGGCTTGCACCACTATAGTGTGCCGGCTTGCACCACCATAGTGTGCTGGCTTGCACCACCATAGTGTGCCGGCTTGCACCACCATCGTGTGCCGCCTTACACCACTATAGTGTGCTGGCTTGGACCACTATAGTGAGCTGGCATGCACCAACATTGTGTGCCTGCTTGCACCACTATAGTGTGCCGGCTTGCACCACCATTGTGTGCCTGCTTGCACCACTATAGTGAGCTGGCTTGCACCACTATAGTGTGCCGGCTTGCACCACCATAGTGTGCTGGCTTGCACCACCATAGTGTGCCGGCTTGCACCACCATCGTGTGCCGCCTTACACCACTATAGTGTGCTGGCTTGCTCCATCATAGTGTGCTGCCTTACACCACCATAGCGTGCCGGCTTCCACAACCATAGTGTGCGCGCTTGCACCACCATAGTGTGCTGGCTTGCACGGCTACAGTGTGCTGGCTTGCACCACTGTAGTGTGCTGGCTTGCACCACTATAGTGTGCTGGCTTGCACCATCAAAGTGTGCTGGCTTGCACCACCATAGTGTGCCGGCTTGCACAACCATAGTGTGCCGCTTGCACCACCATAGTGTGCCGGCTTGCACCACCATAGTGTGCGCGCTTGCACCACCATAGTGTGCTGGCTTGCACGGCTACAGTGTGCTGGCTTGCACCACTGTAGTGTGCTGGCTTGCACCACTATAGTGTGCTGGCTTGCACCATCATAGTGTGCTGGCTTGCACCACTACAGTGTGCTGGATTGCACCATCATAGTGTGCTGGCTTGCACCACTACAGTGTGCTGGCTTGCACCACCATAGTGTGCTGGCTTGCACGGCTACAGTGTGCTGGCTTGCACCACTGTAGTGTGCTGGCTTGCACCACTATAGTGTGCTGGCTTGCACCATCATAGTGTGCTGGCTTGCACCACTACAGTGTGCTGGCTTGCACCATCATAGTGTGCTGGCTTGCACCACCATAGTGTGCCGGCTTGCATAACCATGGTGTGCCGCTTGCACCACCATAGTGTGCCGGCTTGCACCACCATAGTGTGCCGGCTTGCACCACCATAGTGTGCTGGCTTGCACGTCTATAGTGTGCTGACTTACATGACTATAGTGTGCTGGCTTGCACGACTATAGTGTGCTGGTGGGCATCGCCACAGTGGACTGTGCGTCACATTAAAACGTGGCCGGCCTTGCACGACTACAGTGGGGGCTTGCACGACTGCAGGGTGGCTTGCACCACTACAGTGGGCAGCCTTGCACGACTACAAGGACTGCTTGCACCGCCACTAAAACACGGCCATCCTTGCACGACTGTAGGGTGGCTTGCACGTCTACAGGGGGGCGGCTTGCACCTCTATAGTGAGCAGCTGTGCACGACTGCACAAATGAGGCCAGCATTCCACGACTGCAGGGGGCGGCCTGCACGACTATAGCGGACAGACTCGTGCTACTGTGTCGGGACTGGTTTTTCACTGGGGCAAGGCCAGTCGTGCATCGTTACCTGTTGCACGACTAAAGTGGCTGGCTTGCATGACTATAATACAATACTGCAATCAACGTGTCTGCACCAGGCCTGCCACGCCGCAGGGAGCGACTTGCACGACTATAGTGAGTAGTCTCGTGCGACCCCACAATGGGCTGATCTTGCACGAGCACGAGGCTGATCTTGCACGAGCACGAGGCTGATCTTGCACGAGCACGAGGCTGATCTTGCACGAGCGCGAGGCTGATCTTGCACGAGCGCGAGGCTGATCTTGCACGAGCGCGAGGCTGATCTTGCACGAGCGCGAGGCTGATCTTGCACGAGCGCGAGGCTGATCTTGCACGAGCGCGAGGCTGATCTTGCACGAGCGCGAGGCTGATCTTGCACGAGCGCAAGGCTGATCTTGCACGAGAGCGAGGCTGATCTTGCACTAGTACAAGGCTGATCTTGCACGAGGACAAGGCTGATCTTGCACTAGTACAAGGCTGATCTTGCACGAGGACAAGGCTGATCTTGCACGAGCGCGAGGCTGATCTTGCACTAGTACAAGGCTGATCTTGCACGAGGACAAGGCTGATCTTGCACGAGTACAACGCTGATCTTGCACGAGTACAAGGCTGATCTTGTACGAGTACAACGCTGATCTTGCACGAGCGCAAGGCTGATCTTGCACTAGTACAAGGCTGATCTTGCACTAGTACAAGGCTGATCTTGCACGAGCGCAAGGCTGATCTTGCACAAGGACGAGGCTGATCTTGCACGAGGACAAGGCTGATCTTGCACTAGTACAAGGCTGATCTTGCACTAGTACAAGGCTGATCTTGCACGAGTACAAGGCTGATCTTGCACTAGTACAAGGCTGATCTTGCACGAGGACAAGGCTGATCTTGCACTAGTACAAGGCTGATCTTGCACGAGTACAAGGCTGATCTTGCACTAGTACAAGGCTGATCTTGCACGAGGACAAGGCTGATCTTGCACTAGTACAAGGCTGATCTTGCACGAGTACAAGGCTGATCTTGCACGAGTACAAAGGCTGATCTTGCACGAGTACGAGGCTGATCTTGCACGAGTGCGAGGCTGATCTTGCACGAGCGCGAGGCTGATCTTGCACGAGTACAAGGCTGATCTTGCACGAGTACAAGGCTGATCTTGCACGAGTACAAGGCTGATCTTGCACGAGTACAAGGCTGATCTTGCACGAGTACAAGGCTGATCTTGCACGAGCACAAGGCTGATATTGCACGAGCGCAAGGCTGATCTTGCACTAGTACAAGGCTGATCTTGCACGAGCGCGAGGCTGATCTTGCACTAGTACAAGGCTGATCTTGCACGAGGACAAGGCTGATCTTGCACGAGTACAAGGCTGATCTTGCACGAGTACAAGGCTGATCTTGCACGAGTACAAAGGCTGATCTTGCACTAGTACGAGGCTGATCTTGCACGAGTGCGAGGCTGATCTTGCACGAGCGCGAGGCTGATCTTGCACGAGCGCGAGGCTGATCTTGCACGAGTACAAGGCTGATCTTGCACGAGTACAAAGGCTGATCTTGCACGACTACAGTGGACAGCCTTGCACGGCTATCGTGCACCACCGCACTTCCACAGGGCTAGGCTCGCACTACTATAGTGAACAGTCACAGTGCAACAGACTGATCCAGTCTGAAGAAGGGTCTCAGCCCGAAACGTCGCCAATCTCCTTCGCTCCATAGATGCGGCTGCACCCGCTGAGTTTCTCCAGCATTTTGTGTGCCCTCAATGCAACAGACAACAGGTGCAGGATGAGGCCTTTCGAGCCTGCACCGCCATTCAATGTGATAGAAATATAGAAAATAGGTGCAGGAGTAGAGGCCATTTGGCCCTTCGAGCCAGCACCGCCATTTAATGTGATAGAAATATAGAAAATAGGTGCAGGAGGAGGCCATTCGGCCCTTCGAGCCTGCACCGCCATTCAATATGATCACGGCTGATCATCCAACTCAGTGTCCTGTACAGTATTCATAGCAAAAGGATTTGAGTATAGGAGCAGGGAGGTTCTACTGCAGTTGTACAGGGCCCTAGTGAGACCACACCTGGAGTATTGTGTGCAGTTTTGGCCTGTTGGCCTTCATAACAAGAGGAGTTGAGTACAGGAGCAAAGAGGTCCTTCTGCAGTTGTATAGGGTCTTGTTGAGGCCACACCTGGCGTATTGCGTACAGTTTTGGTCTCCAAATCTGAGGAAAGACATTATTGCCATAGAGGGAGTGCAGAGAAGGTTCACCAGACTGATTCCTGGGATGTCAGGACTGTCTTATGAAGAAAGGCTGGATAGACTTGGTTTATACTCTCCAGAATTTAGGAGATTGAGGGGGGATCTTACAGAAACGTACAAAATTCTTAAGGGGTTGGACAGGCTAGATGCAGGAAGATTGTTCCCGATGTTGGGGAAGTCCAGAACAAGGGGTCACAGCTTAAGGATAAGGGGGAAGTCTTTTAGGACCGAGATGAGAAGGACACACAGAGAGTGGTGGGTCTGTGGAACTCTCTGCCACAGAGGGTAGTTGAGGCCAGTTCATTGGCTATATTTAAGAGGGAGTTAGATATGGCCCTTGTGGCTAAAGGGATCAGGGGGTATGGAGAGAAGGGCCCTGTACAACTGCAGAAGGACCTCTTTGCTCCTGTACTCAGCTCCTCGTGTTATGAAGGCCAACATAAGGGGCCGCACACACAATTTAAGAATAAGGGGTCGGCCATTTAGAACGGAGACGAGGAAGCACTTTTCCACCCAGAGAGTTGTGAGTCTGTGGGATTCTCTGCCTCAGAGGGCGGTGGAGGCCGGTTCTCTGGATGCTTTCAAGAGAGAGCTAGATAGGGCTCTTAAAGATAGCGGAGTCAGGGGATATGGGGAGAAGGCAGGAACGGGGTACTGATTGGGGATGATCAGCCGTGATCACAGTGAATGGCGGTGCTGGCTCGAAGGGCTCCTGCTCCTGTACTCAACTCCTCTTGTTATGAAGGCCAACAGGCCAAAACTGCACACAATACTCCAGGTGTGGTCTCACCAGGGCCCTGTACAACTGCAGAAGGACCTCTTTGCTCCTAGACTCAACCCCTCTTGTTATGAAGGCCAACATACCGTTTGCTTTCTTCACTGCCTTGCTTTCTTGCCTAACTGCAAGGGTCAAGGTTCACTTTTATTGGTCACATGCTCCAATTAAGGTATTGTGAAATGAGATAGCATGCAGACATACAATTAAAAATGACTCAACACACAATGGCATTTAATCACAAACATTCACTACACAGCATTCTTCATGAGATGCAAGGCAATAAAGTGGACGGGTTTGTTCACCCGTGGTCGGGGCCTCGAACCCTCCACAGTCGCCCCTACCCATGGCCCGATGTACTGGCCCTCTCATAGAAACATAGACAATAGGTGCAGGAGGAGGCCATTCGCCCCTTCGAGCCTGCACCGCCATTCAATGTGATCATGGCTGATCGTCCCCAATCAATAACCCGTGCCTGCCTTCTCCCCATATCCCTTGACTCCACTAGCCCCTAGAGCTCTATCTAACTCTCTCTTAAATCCATCCAGTGACTTGGCCTCCACTGCCCTCTGTGGCAGGGAATTCCACAGATTCACAACTCTCTGGGTGGGAAAGTTTCTCCTCATCTCGGTCTTAAATGACCTCCCCTTTATTCTAAGACTGTGTGGCCCCTGGTTCTGGACTCGCCCAACATTGGGAACATTTTTCCTGCAACTAGCTTGTCCAGTCAATAGACAATAGACACAGGAGGAGGCCATTCGGCCCCTCGAGCCAGCACCGCCATTCAATGTGATCACGGCTGATCGTCCCCAATCAGTACCCCGTTCCTGCCTTCTCCCCATATCCCTTGACTCCACCAGCCCCCAGAGCTCTATCTAACTCTCTCTTAAATCCATCCAGTGATTTAGACAATAGGCAATAGGTGCAGGAGGAGGCCATTTGGCCCTTCGAGCCAGCACCGCCATTCAATGTCATTATAGCTGATCATCCTCAATCAGTACCCTGTTCCTGCCTTCTCCCCACATCCCGTTTTTAAGAGCCCTATCTAGCTCTCTCTTGAAAATAACCAGAGAACCGGCCTCCACCGTCCTCTGAGGCAGAGAGTTCCACAAATTCACAACTCTCTGGGTGAAAAAGTATTTTCTCACCTCAGTCTTAAATGGCCTCCCCTTTATTCTAAGACTGTGTGGCCCCTGGTTCTGGACTCCCCCAACATCGGGAACATGTTTCCTGCCTCCAGCGTGTCCAAACCCTTAACAATCTTATATGTTTCAATGAGATCTCCTCTCATCCTTCTAAACTCCAGAGTGTACAAGCCCAGCCGCTCCATTCTCTCAGCATATGACAGTCCCGCCATCCCGGGAATTAACCTGGTGAACCTACGCTGGGCTCCCTCAGTAGCAAGAATGTCCTTCCTCAAATTAGGGGACCAAAACTGCACACAATACTCCAGGTGTGGTCTCACCAGGACCCTGTACAACTGCAGAAGGACCTCTTTGCTCCTATACTCAACTCCTCTTGTTATGAAGGCCAACAAGCCAAAACTGCACACAATACTCCAGGTGTGGTAAAGAAAGCTTTTGGTGTGCTGGCCTTTATAAATCACAGCATTGAATATACGAGTAGGGAAGTAATGTTAAAATTGTACAAGGCATTGGTAAGACCCATTCTGGTGTATGGTGTACAATTTTGGTCGCCTAATTATAGGAAGGATGTCAACAAAATAGAGAGAGTACAGAGGAGATTTACTAGAATGTTGCCTGGGTTCCAGCAACTAAGTTACAGAGAAAGGTTGAACAAGTTAGGTCTTTATTCTTTGGAGCGCAGAAGGTTAAGGGGGGACTTGATTGAGGTCTTTAAAATGATGAAGGGGATAGACAGAGTTGACGTGGATAAGCTTTTCCCATTGAGGGTAGGGAAGATTCAAACAAGAGGGCATGACATGAGAATTAAGGGACAGAAGTTTAGGGGTAACATGAGGGGGAACTTCTTTACTCAGAGAGTGGTGGCTGTGTGGAATGATCTTCCTGCAGAAGTGGTGGAGGCAGGATCGATTTTAACATTTTAAAGTAAAGTGGATAGGTAAATGCAGGGGTATGGTCTGAGTGCAGGTAGATGGGTCTAGGGGAAAATAAATGTTCGGCACGGACCGGAAGGGCCGAGAAGGCCTGTTTCTGTGCTGGAATTGTTATATGGTTATATGGTGTGATCTCACCAGGGCCGTGTACAACTGCAGAAGGACCTCTTTGTTCCAATACTCAACTCCTCTTGTTATGAAGGCCAACAGGGCCAAAACTGCACACAATACTCCAGGTGTGGTCTCACCAGGGCCCTGTACAACTGCAGAAGGACCTCTTTGCTCCTATACTCAACGCCTCTTGTTATGAAGGCCAACAGGGCCAAAACTGCACACAATGTTCCAGGTGTGGTCTCACTAGGGCCCTGTACAACTGCAGAAGGACCTCTTTGCTCCCGTACTCAACTCCTCTTGTTATGAAGGCCAACAGGGCCAAAACTGCACACAATACTCCAGGTGTGGTCTCACTAGGGCCCTGTACAACTGCAGAAGGACCTCTTTGCTCCCATACTCAACTCCTCTTGTTATGAAGGCCAACAGGGCCAAAACTGCACACAATATTCCAGGTGTGGTCTCACCAGGGCCCTGTATAACTGCAGAAGGACCTCTTTGCTCCTGTACTCAACGCCTCTTGTTATGAAGGCCAACAGGCCAAAACTGCACACAATACTCCAGGTGTGGTAAGGAAAGCTTGTTATGAAGGCCAACATGCCATTGGCTTTCTTCACTGCCTGCTGTACCTGCATGCTTACTTTCATAGACTGATGTACAAGGACCCACTGGATCCCGTTGTACTTCCCCTTTTCCCAACTTGACGCCATTTAGATAGTAATCGGACGGATCGGAAGGCGGTTTGGAGTTCCCGAATCGGACGCTTTCTCACCGGAGACAGCGGCTTCAGGATGTTGACGGCCTCGGGCCTGAGGTCGGAGCTCTCCCGGTTGCATCGTGGCTTGGTTCGGCAACTTGAGCGCCCCGGAGGGAAAAAGACCCCAAAAAAGTAGTAAACACTGCCCAGTCCATCATCGGCTCTGACCTTCCTTCCATCGAGGGGATCTATCACAGTCGCTGCCTCAAAAAGGCAAAAAGGACCCACACCATCCTGGCCACACACTCATCTCCCCGCTACCTTCAGGTAGAAGGTACAGGAGCCTGAAGACTGCAACGACCAGGTTCAGGAATAGCTACTTCCCCACAGCCATCTGGCCATTAAACACACTCGTTTCCCTGATCCCTGACCAGTCTGAAGAAGGGTCTCGACCCGAAATGTCGCCTATCTCCTTCGCTCCTTAGATGCTGCTGCACCGCTGAGTTTCTCCAGCTTTTTGTGTAACCCTCGATTCTCCAGCATCTGCAGTTCCTTCTTTAACACAAGGCAGATTACTATCTAAATGGCGTCAAGTTGGGGAAAGGGGAAGTACAACGGGATCTGGGGGTCCTTGTTCATCAGTCTATGAAAGTAAGCATGCAGGTACAGCAGGCAGTGAAGAAAGCCAATGAGCATGTTGGCCTTTATAACGAGGAGTTGAGTATAGGAGCAAAGAGGTCCTTCTGCAGTTGTACAGGGCCCTGGTGAGACCACACCTGGAGTATTGTGTGCAGTTTTGGCCTGTTGGCCTCCATAACAAGAGGAGTTGAGTATAAGAGCAAAGAGGTCCTTCTGCAGTTGTACAGGGCCCTGGTGAGACCACACCTGGAGTATTGTGTGCAGTTTTGGTCTGTTGGCCTTCATAACAAGAGGAGTTGAGTATAGGAGCAAAGAAGTCCTTCTGCAGTTGTACAGGGCCCTGGTGAGACCACACCTGGAGTATTGTGTGCAGTTTTGGTCTGTTGGCCTTCATAACAAGAGGAGTTGAGTATAGGAGCAAAGAAGTCCTTCTGCAGTTGTACAGGGCCCTGGTGAGACCACACCTGGAGTATTGTGTGCAGTTTTGGTACCCTAATTTGAGGAAGGACATTCTTGTTATTGAGGGAGCCCAGCGTAGGTTCACCAGGTTAATTCCCGGGATGGCGGGACTGTCATACGCTGAGAGAATGGAGCGGCTGGGCTTGTACACTCTGGAGTTTAGAAGGATGAGGGGGGATCTCATTCAAACATATAAGATTATTAAGGGATTGGACAGGCTAGAGGCAGGAAACATGTTCCCGATGTTGGGGGAGTCCAGAACCAGGGGCCACACACAGTCTTAGAATAAAGGGGGAGGCCTTTTAAGACTGAGGTGAGATAGAACTTTTTCACCCAGAGAGTTGTCAATCTGTGGAATTCTCTGTCTCAGAGCTCTTAAAGATAGTGTCTCGACCCGAATCCCCCCCATGTTAAATAAAATTTAAACATGATATCGTTTCGGAGTACCAATCGAGTGTGGTCGGAGGGTTAGAATCTTTCAATTTAGAAGAACTTCCCCAATCGCAATCCCAATCCGACCTCTCTGTCCTGGGCCTCCTCCACGGCCAGAGTGAGTCCCCACCGCAAATTGGAGGAGAGGCACCTCATATTCCGCTGAGGTGGGCAGCGGTGTGAACATTGACTTCTCCAATTTCAGGTAGTCCCTGCTTTCTCCACCCCTTCCCCTACCCTCCCCAGCTTCCCCCACTGTCTCCTCCTCTTCCTTTCTCCTTCCCGCCGGCACGCCAGTCTTAAGAAGGGTCTCGACCCAAAACGTCGCCTATTCCTTCGCTCCATAGATGCTGCCTCACCCGCTGAGTTTGTCCAGCAATTTTTGTCTACCTTTAAAGATAGCGGAATCAGTGCAATAGAGTCAACGCAGGTTCTCTGGATGCTTTCAAGAGAGAGCTAGATAGAGCTCTTAAAGATAGTGGAGTCGGGGGATATGGGGAGAAGGCAGGAACGGGGAACTGATTGGGGATGATCAGCCGTGATCACATTGAATGGCGGTGCTGGCTGGAAGGGCCGAATGGCCTCTACTCCTGCACCTATTATCTATTGTCTTTTGTATTGATCTGGATGAAGGGGTGGTAAATTGGATTAGTAAGTATGCAGATGATACCAAGATAGGGGGCGTTGTGGATAATGAAGAGGATTTCCAAAGTCTACAGAGTGATTTGGGCCAGTTGGAAAAATGGGCTGAAAGATGGCAGATGGAGTTTAATGCTGATAAATGTGAGGTGCTACACCTTGGCAGGACAAATCAAAATAGGACGTACATGGTAAACGGTAGGGAATTGAAGAGTACAGTTGAACAGAGGGATCTGGGAATAACTGTGCATAGTTCCTCGAAGGTGGAATCTCATATAGATAGGGTGGTAAAGAAAGCTTTTGGTGTGCTGGCCTTTATAAATCAGAGCATTGAGTATAGAAGCTGGGATGTAATGTTAAAATTGTACAAGGCATTGGTGAGACCAAATCTGGAGTACGGTGTACAATTTTGGTCGCCCAATTATAGGAAGGATGTCAACAAAATAGAGAGGGTACAGAGGAGATTTACTAGAATGTTGCCTGGGTTCCAGCAACTAAGTTACAGAGATAGGTTGAACAAGTTGGGTCTTTATTCTCTTGAGCGCAGAAGGTTAAGGGGGGACTTGATAGAGGTCTTTAAAATGATGAGAAGGATAGACAGAGTTGACGTGGACAAGCTTTTCCCATTGAGGGTAGGGAAGATTCAAACACGAGGACATGACTTTAGAATTAAGGGACAGAGGTTTAGGGGTAACATGAGGGGGAACTTCTTTACTCAGAGAGTGGTAGCGGTGTGGAATGAGCTTCCAGTGGAAGTGGTGGCGGCAGGATCGTTGGTATCATTTAAAAATAAATTGGATAGGCATATGGATGAGAAGGGTATGGAGGGTTATGGTATGAGTGCAGGCAGGTGGGACTAAGGGAAAAAAGTTGTTCGGCACGGACATGAAGGGCCGAGATGGCCTGTTTCTGTGCTGTAATTGTTATATGGTCTATAACTTCAAACAAACTGAACTGTAACAGCCTATTTCACTTTATCTGCTTATTTATGTGTGGATTGAACTGATCTGATCTGCATTTTTGCTGACAATAGTCAGTTGTGCTGCAGGAAGCAAGAATTTCATTGTCCTATCTGGGGCAGATGACACCAAACTATCTTGTGCACACTCGAGCGCGTGCAGCGTGCACACTGCACGGCACCGCGGGGCAAGACCACCACTCGTACAACAGCTTGCTTGCACTACTGTGGTGAACAGAAGGGCTCATTTGCACAATTTCACGATCCACTTGCACTATTAGAAACACAGACAATAGGAGGCCCTTCGAGCCTACTCTGCCATTCAATCATAGCCGATCTATTCTCCATTCCCCTGCTTTCTCCCCATAAACCCTGACACCCGGATAATTGCGTGCAGTTTTGGTCTCCTCATTTGAGGAAGGACATCCTTGTGATTGAGAAATCACATCGAAAATACCACCACCATTGTGATCATGGCTGATCATCCCCAAACAGTACCCCGTTCCTGCCTTCTCCTCATATCCCCTGCCTCCACTAGCCCCTAGAGCTCTATCTAACTCTTTCTTAAATCCATCCAGTGACTTGGCCTCCACTGCCCTCTGAGGCAGGGAATTCCACAGATTCACAACTCTCTGGGTGGAAAAGTTTCTCCTCATCTCCGTCCCAAATGGCCACAGATTCACAACTCTCTTTTTCTCACCTCAGTCTTAAATGACCTCCCCTTTATTCTAAGACTGTGGCCCCTGGTTCAGGACTCGCCCAACATTGGGAACATTTTTCCTGCATCTAGCTTGTCCAGTCAATACACAATAGACAATAGCTGCAGGAGGAGGCCATTCGGCCCTTCAAGCCAGCACCGCCATTCAATGTGATCATGGCTGATCGTCCCCAATCAGTACCCCGTTCCTGCCTTTTCCCCATATCCCTTGACTCCACTAGCCCCTAGAGCTCTATCTAATTCTCTCTTAAATCCGTCCAGTGACTTGGCCTCCACCGCCCTCTGTGGCAGGGAATTCCACAGATTCACAACTCTCTGGGTGGAAATGTTTCTCTTCATCTCAGTCCCAAATGGCCACAGATTCACAACTCATCTACACTAGTCCCACCCCGACCAACATGCCCCATCTACACTAGTCCCACCCCGACCAACATGCCCCATCTACACTAGTCCCACCCCGACCAACATGCCACATCTACACTAGTCCCACCCCGACCAACATGCCCCATCTACACTAGTCCCACCCCGACCAACATGCCGCATCTACACTAGTCCCACCCCGACCAACATGCCCCATCTACACTAGTCCCACCCCGGCCTACATGCCCCGTCTACATTAGTCCCACCCCGACCAACATGCCCCATCTACACCAGTCCCACCCCGACCAACATGCCCCGTCTACACTAGTCCCACCCCGACCAACATGCCCTGTCCACACTAGTCCCACCCCGACCAACATGCCCCATCTACACTAGTCCCACACCGGCCAACATGCCCCATCTACACTAGTCCCACCCCGACCAACATGCCCCGTCTACACTAGTCCCACCCCGACCAACATGCCCCATCTACACTAGTCCCACCCCGACCAACATGACCCATCTACACGAGTCCCACCTGCCCGCGTTTGGCCCATATCCCTCCAAACCTGTCCTATCCATGTACCTGTCCAACTGTTTCTCAAACGTTGGGATAGTCCCAGCCTCAACTGGGAAAGTTGCTCCTCAGATTCCTATTCAATCTTTCCCCCTTCACCTTGAACCCGTGTCCTCTGGTCCTCAATTCCCCTACTCTGGGCAAGAGACTCTGTCTACCCGATCTATTCCCCTGGTGATTTTGTCCACCTCTATAAGATCGCCCCTCATCCTCCTGCGCTCCAAGGAATAGAGTCCCAGCCCTGCCCCGACCTCTCCCTGTAGTTCAGGCCCCTCTAGTCCTGGCAACAGGAAATCTTTCCAGGTGAGGTAGAGGTTCACCTGCACCTCCTCCAACCTCACCTACTGGTGGCCGATTAGGAAAAGGGGAGATGCAACGAGACCTGGGTGTCATGGTACACCAGTCATTGAAAGTAGGCATGCAGGTGCAGCAGGCAGTGAAGAAAGCCAATGGTATGTTAGCTTTCATAGCAAATGGATTTGAGTATAGGAGCAGGGAGGTTCTACTTCAGTTGTACAGGGTCTTGGTGAGACCACACCTGGAGTATTGCGTACAGTTCTGGTCTCCAAATCTGAGGAAGGACATTCTTGCCATAGAGGGAGTGCAGAGAGGGTTCACCAGACTGATTCCTGGGATGTCAGGACTGTCTTATGAACAAAGACTGGATAGACTCGGTTTATACTCTCTAGAATTTAGGAGCTTGAGAGGGGATCTTATAGAAACTTACAAAATTCTTTAGGGGTTGGACAGGCTAGATGCAGGAAGATTGTTCCCGATGTTGGGGAGGTCCAGGACAAGGGGTCACAGCTTAAGGATAAGGGGGAAATCCTTTAGGACTGAGATGAGAAAAACATTTTTCACACAGAGAGTGGTGAATCTGTGGAACTCTCTGCCACAGAGGGTAGTTGAGGCCAGTTCATTGGCTATATTTAAGAGGGAGTTAGATGTGGCCCTTGTGGCTAAAGGGATCAGAGGGTATGGAGAGAAGGCAGGTACGGGATACTGAGTTGGATGATCAGCCGTGATCATATTGAATGGCGGTGCAGGCTCGAAGGGCCGAATGGCCTCTACTCCTGCGCCTAATTTCTCTGTTTCTAAGTTTCTATCGGCTGCTCTACATCGGTGAGACCAAGCGCAGGCTTCGCCCAACACCTCCTCCGCTCGGTCCTCAGCCACCGACCCGATCTCCCGGTGGCTCAGCACTTCAACTCCCCCTCCCGTTCCCAATCCCAATCCCAATCCCACCTTCCCGTCCTGGGCCTCCTCCACGGCCAGAGTGAGTCCCCACTGCAAATTGGAGGAGAGGCACCACATATTCCGCTGAGGTGGGCAGCGGTGCGAACAAGGACTTCTCCAATTTCAGGTAGTCCCTGCTTTCTCCACCCCTTCCCCTACCCTCCCCAGCTTCCCCCACTGTCTCCTCCTCTTCCTTTCTCCTTCCCGCCCCCACACATCAGTCTGACGAAGGGCCTCGACCCGAAACGTCGCCTATTTCCTTCGCTCCATAGATGCTGCCTCACCCGCTGAGTTCCTCCGGCAGTTTTGTCTACCTGCGATTTTTCCAGCATCTGCAGTTCCTTCTTAAATAATTCAATTCCTGATTCCTGTTTACACATCTAATTCCTAATCTAACAGCATCAGATTAGCACGTCACAAATAGCTTGCGTTCTCTGTACCATTTGAACATTGATAGCGTGCGTTTGTGTTGTCAGTCAATCATTTACATTTTAATCACGTTATTCCAGTTTCCAGTGGACTTAGTTCATAGTTTTAGAGATACAGCGCGGAAACAGGCCCTTCGGCCCACCGATCCCGTGCTAGCCCGACCAGCGACCGCCCGTTCACACACTAGTTTAGTTCAGAGATACAGCGCGGAAACAGGAGGCAAAAGTCGGCCATCTTGGAACAGGCCCCAAACTCTCGCCCTCCTCTCCCTGCTTCAACTATTCCCTTTTTACTTCAGAGATACAGCGCGGAAACAGGCCCTTCCCCACCGAGTCCGTGCTAGCCCGACCAGCGATCCCTGCACACTAACACTATCACACACACATATACACACACACTCACACACTCACGCACACACACACACTCACTCACGCACTCACTCACATACACACACACACTTACACTAACACACGCACACTCACACGTACACACACACACTCACATGTACACACACACACACACTCACATGTACACACTCACATGTACACGTACACACACACACACACACACGTACACACACACACACACACACACGTACACAAACACACACACACACACACACAAACGTACACACACACGTACACACACACGTACACACACACGTACACACACACGTACACACACACACACACACACGTACACACACGCACACACTCACACACACACACACACACACACACACACACACTCACACACACACACACACACACTCACACGCACACACACACTCACACACGCACACGCACACACACACTAACACACACACACTAACACACACACACACACACACACATACACACGCATACACTAACACACGCACACACTAACACACACACACACACTAACACACACACACACACACACACACACACACACTAACACACACACACACACACACACACACACACTAACACACACACACACACACACACACACTAACACACACACACACACACACACATACACACACACACACACACACACTAACACACACACACACACTAACACACACACACACACACACACACACACACACTAACACACACACACACACATACACACACACACACACACACTAACACACACACACACACACACACACATACACACACACACACACACACTACACACACACACACACACACACACACACACACTCACACACTAACACACACACACACACACACACACACACACACACACACATACACACACACACACACACACATACACACACACACACACACACTAACACACACACACACACACACACACACACACACACACTAACACACACACACACACACAAGCGCAAGGAACCCACGCAGGTCACGGGGACAGAAAATGTGCAAACTCTGTATAGACAAATGGGCATAAAATACTGGAGGAGAGGGGAGACTATCCTATATCTAAACTAAATCATAAAATAAAACGACAATCTCCCTCTTTCCCTCGATCTCTCTCTCTCCCTCTCTCTCTCCCTTCCCCCTCTCTCCCCTCTCTCACTCTCTCCATCTCTCTCTCCATCTCTTTCTCCCTCTCTCTCTCCCTCTCACCCTCTCTCCCTCCCCCCTCTCCCTCTCTCTTCCCCTCTCTCCCCCCTCTCAGGTTTGTAGGTCAATTGGCTTCTGGTAAAGATTGTAAATTGTCCCGTGTGTGTGTTGGATAGTGTTAGTGTACAGGGATCGCTGGTCGGCACCGACTCGGTGGGCCGAAGGGCCTGTTTCTGCGCTGTATCTCTAAACTGAACTAGGGTGTGAACGAGCGATCGCTGGTCGGGCTAGCACGGACTCGGTGGGCCGAAGGGCCTGTTTCCGCGCTGTATCTCTGAAGTAAAAAGGGAATAGTTGAAGCAGGGAGAGGAGGGCGAGAGTTTGGAGCCTGTTTCAAGATGGCCGACTTCTGCCTCCTGTTTCCGCGCTGTGTCTCTGAACTAAACTAGTGTGTGAACGAGCGATCGCTGGTCGGCTAGCACGGACTCGGTGGGCCGAAGGGCCTGTTTCCGCACTGTATCTCCAAACTAAACTAGTGTGTGAACGGGCGATCGCTGGTCGGGCTAGCAAGGACTCGGTGGGGAAGGGCCTGTTTCCACGCTGTGTCTCTGAAGTAAAAAGGGAATAGTTGAAGCAGGGAGAGGAGGGCGAGAGTTTGGGGCCTGTTTCAAGATGGCCGACTTTTGCCTCCTGCTTCCGTGCTGTATCTCTGATGTAAAAAGGGAATAGTTGAAGCAGGGAGAGGAGGGCGAGAGTTTGGGGCCTGTTTCAAGATGGCCGACTTTTGCCTCCTGTTTCTGCGCTGTGTCTCCTTTATAACTAAATTACAAACTAAAACTACAATCCTTCTCTCTCCCCCCCTCTCTCCCCCCCTCTCTCCCCCCCCTCTCCCCCCGTCTCTCCCCCCGTCTCTCCCCCTCCCTCTCTCTCTCCCTCTCTCTCAGGTGCGTACGTCCCACCCACAATGAACAATGAAGGCCGTGAGGAAGACCGGCATCGGACGCCTGCGCACCAGCAAGCGGCGGCAGGGCGAGGAGGGGGCGGAGGGCCCGGCGGGCGGCAGACGGGCCCCCGGCAAGGCTGAACCGGGCCAGGGTCAGGGTCGGGCCCGGGCTAGGGTGGTGGAGGAGGAGGAGGAGCAGGAGGAGCGGCAGCCGGAGGAGACTGTGGCGTCGTCGGCAGGATCCCCCTCCTCCAGCCGCAAGACGGCGACGTTCAAATCCCGCGCTCCCCGCAAGAAACCGGCGGCGGCGGAGGAGGAAGGGAGGGAGGATGAGGGGGCGGGGGGGGACCTGGCCCCCAGCCGGCCGGGAGGGGAGGACTGCTCGTCGGGGACGGAGACGGCCAGCGAGCACTCGGAGGGGGAGCAGGTGGCGCCCCATCCCGACCAGCGGGCCGGGCGGGACGGCGATTACCGGCCGGCCCGCCCCGCGTCACGTCCCGCTCACCGAGCTGGCCGTGCAGTTCGAAGGCGAGCGGGGCCTGGCCTACCCGGAGGCGGGCGGCCGCCCCTCGGCCGCGCCCGACCTCTCCCCCCCCGCCTCCGCCCTCCGCCCCGGCACTCGGGTCTGCGCCCGCCCCGCCCCCGGCGCCCCGCTCTTCCGGGAGGGGGTGGTGGCCGAGGCGGGGGTCCGGCGTGGGGGCCCCCCCCCATGTACCGGGTGGTCTTTGACGGGGGGGAGGAGGAGGAGGGGGAGGGGGAGGGGGGGGGAGGCGTGGGTGGGGCTGGCGGCCCTGCGTCTGCTGCGGCCCCCCCCCCTCCTCCCCCCCCTCCGACAGCGGACCCCGCCCTGGGGGAGGGGCGGGACGGGGAGGGGCGTTCCCCCGTGTCGGCGCCCGCCGGCACGCTCTCCCTCCCCCAAGCTCCCACCCGCCCGCGCACCCCCCCTCTCCGGCCCCCCGCCCCCCTCCCCCGCCTCGCAGCACAAGTACAAGAAGGGGGACGTGGTCTGCACCCCAAACGGCATCCGCAAGAAGTTCAATGGCAAGCAGTGGCGCAGGCTGTGCTCGCGGGACGGGTGCATGAAGGAGTCGCAGCGGAGGGGCTACTGCTCGCGGCACCTGTCCATGCGGACCAAGGAGATGGAGGGGGACGGGGGGCGGTGTAGCAGCGGAGGCGGTGCGGGGGGAGGGGGCGGAGGGGGCAGCTCGGAGTTCGACTGGGACGACACCTCTCGGGAGAGCGAGGCCAGCAGCGCCCGGGCGGACTCCCACCCCCGGCTGACCGCCACCTCCGACCTGTCCAGCTTCAACTCGGATGAGTGCGAGGCGGCGAATATGCTGGTGTCGCTGGGCAGCTCGCGCTCCGGCACGCCCGGGTACTCGCCCGTCTCCAACCAGTCGCCCTTCTCCCCGGCCCCCTCCCCCTCCCCCTCGCCGCTGTTCGGCTTCCGCCCGGCCACCTTCAGCCCCATCACCGCCTCGCCGTCGGGGGCGGCCCCGCGCGGGCCGGCGTCTGGCGCCGCAACCGCCGCCGCCTCTTCCTCCGCCGCCGCCGCTGGGCGGCACCGGCACGCCAGCACCCCGAAAAACCGCCGGCGGGCCGGCACCCGACGGGTCCCACCAGCGGCCCGGCCCCCAGGCGGGCCTGACCTTCACCGTCCCCATCAGCCCGGTCAAGTGCAAGCCGCGGCCGGACTGGGGGGCGCGGGGGGAGGGCGAGGGGGCCTCGGAGTCCCCCTTCCGGGCGGTCTCGCCCTTCCCCCGCGGGGCGGCCCGCCAGACCCCCCCGCTGCTGCTGGCCCCCGCCGACCCCTCCCACCACCACCGCCGGCCACACCCCGCGCAGCCGCAGCCGCAAACGCACCCGCAGCCGGCCCAGCGGGACTCGCCCGTGATCGTGCGCAACCCCGACGTGCCCCTGCCCGCCCGCTTCACTGAGGGCCCGCTGGGCAGCGGGGGTCCGGGCAAGGGCAGGGACCACCAGCCCTCGCTGCACCGCCACCCGGTCCCCAGCCACGGCAAGACGCCGCTACAGGCCCCCGTGCCGATCAACGCCAACCGCATGGCGGGGGGAGGCGGGGGGCCCGCTCGACCCGCAGAGGGCCCCCATCTCCTCCTCCTCCTGCTCCTCCTCCTCCTCCCGCCAGGAGCCGCTGGCGTTCCAGCCGCTGGCCTTCCACCCCTCGCCCGCCGCCCTCCTGCCCGTCATCGTGCCGGCGGTGGACGGCGAGCGCAGCAGCCACCCGGCGCCCAAGAAAGAGATCATCATGGCTCGGCCCGGAACCGGTAAGGAACCCGTTGCACTTCCTGTTCGTGATTCGGGGAACGGTTTTGCCGATCGGCGCCGGCGCGCGTGTTTGCGTCTCCGTCCATCCTCACGGTGGCGCGGCGGTAGAGTTCACGCCTCACGGCGCCAGAGACCCGTGTTCCATCCCCTCCACCCCTCTCCTCCCCTCTCCTCCCCTCTCCTCCCCTCTCCTCTCCTCTCCTCTCCTCTCCTCTCCTCTCCTCTCCTCTCCTCCCCTCCCCTCTCCTCCCCTCCCCTCTCCTCCCCTCCCCTCCCCTCCCCTCCCCTCCCCTCCCCTCCCCTCCTCTCCTCTCCTCTCCTCTCCTCTCCTCGCCCCTCCTCTCCTCTCCACTAGTTTTAATTTCTTATTAAGATATATATTAATGTATGTTATATTAAACACACACACACACACACATAGATCTTTTAACATGTTAAAAAGTTCCTCTCCCATCTCCTCTCCCCTCCCCTTCCCCTCCTCCCCCTCCTCTCCTCCAGTATTTTATACCTAGAGTTTGCACGTTCTCTCTCTCTCTCTCTCTCTCTCCCCGTGGACCTGCGTGGGTTTTCTCCGGGCGCTCCGGTTTCCTCCCACACTCCACAAAGACGTGCGTGTGGGTTTGTAGGTCAATTGGCTTCTGGTAAAGATTGTAAATTGTCCCCTAGTGTGTGTGTGTGTGTGTGTGTTGACCGATCGCTGGTCGGGCTAGCACGGACTCGGTGGGGAAGGGCCTGTTTCCGCGCTGTGTCTCTGAAGTAAAAA
>CAUPSL010001087.1:0-59908 GCA_963514005.1 Raja brachyura
AAAGCACATAAAGGGTAGACTCACAGTTCAGTAGACTCACAGCAGAATCACAGTTGTGGCTTCTCCCTGGCAATCTTCCAGAGGGACTGACTCATATCCAGGCATCCGGGATTTTATATTCCTGCATTTTTCTAAAATCAATATAGAGCGCAGACATGAAGTGGTTTTAGTTATATAGATTTGGACATATGGATAGGAAATGTTTCTGGGCTATGGGCCAATGGGACTAGGCCAACTTGTTCAGCGTGGGCAAGGTGGGCCGAAGTGCCTGTCTGCATGCTGTACACCTCTGTGACTCTTTGCCAATTATCCCCGTCTCAAAATTCCCTCACAATAGATATAGAAAAATACCCGAGAGAATTGGGTGGCTGAACAATGATAACTCTTACACGAGGGGTCAGCCTCATTGTACACACGCTGACACACTCACACTCACACTCACACTCACACTCACCCACACACTCGCACACACACACACACACACGCACACACACATACATGCACATACACGCACACACACATGCACACAGATACACATGCACACACGCACATACTAACACAGGACACACACACACACACACATACATGCACACACACGCACACACACGCACACACACATACATGCACATACACGCACACACACATGCACACAGATACACATGCACACACGCACATACTAACACACAGACACACACACACACACACATACATGCACACACACGCACACACACGCACACACACATACATGCACATACACGCACACACACATGCACACAGATACACATGCACACACGCACATACTAACACACAGACACACACACACACACACATACATGCACACACACGCACACACACATGCACACAGATACACATGCACACACGCACACACACATGCACACAGATACACATGCACACACGCACATACTAACACACCACACACACACACACACACACACACACACACACACACACACACACACACACACACACACACACACACACACACAGAGCTGGGTATGTGGGGGAGTGTGTGATGTGGGGGGGTGGTGGTGGATGAGAGGCCGTGGTTGGTTACAGGAGTAACTGATCGCGTGATGCGGGGGGAACGCTTGTTATTGATGCATTTTACAAGATGTTGAAGCCAGCTGCAGAATTTATTTTTAATTTTCTAAATATACATTCCCTCGCGGTGGTTGAGATAAGAATCCCCAGGTGGCGTTTCACAGATTAACTCACATTTTGGTGGGAATGTGTGTAAGCAATATCTTCCAGAGTTTCCCTGATGAACATTGTGTCTGCCTTCAGTAGAAACCAGCAATGTAGTTCCTTCTACACCTTTGCCTCATGCCCTATGTCTGTTAATCTCTGCCAGCATGTTCCCCACAGATGCTGCCTGACCCGCTGAGTTACTCCAGCACTCTGTGAAACGTCACCTATCCATGTTCCCCACAGATGCTGCCTGACCCGCTGAGTTACTCCAGCACTCTGTGAAACGTCACCTATCCATGTTCCCCACAGATGCTGCCTGACCCGCTGAGTTACTCCAGCACTCTGTGAAACGTCACCTATCCATGTTCTCGACAGATGCTGCCTGACCCGCTGAGTTACTCCAGCACTCTGTGAAACGTCACCTATCCATGTTCTCGACAGATGCTGCCTGACCCGCTGAGTTACTCCAGCACTCTGTGAAACGTCACCTATCCATGTTCTCCACAGATGCTGCCTGACCCGCTGAGTTACTCCAGCACTCTGTGAAACGCCACCTATCCATGTTCTCCACAGATGCTGCCTGACCCGCCTGAGTTACTCCAGCACTCTGTGAAACGTCACCTATCCATGTTCTCCACAGATGCTGCCTGATGCTGCATTGTTTTTTCCAATTAAATGAACAGGTCCATGTTCGGCCAATGGTGATGGAACAACCAGCACTGGTCTGGGCTCCAGGGACGACCTCTTAACTCTGGACCCGTACAGGGTTACCTGACAAAGTGGATGGAAGGTGTGGGGAAGGAACTGCAGAATCCTGTTTACACTGAAGATAGACACAAAGTGCTGGAGTAACTCAGCGGTACAGGCAGCATCGGTGGAGAGAAGGAATGGGTGACGTTCGGGGGTCAAGACCCTTCCACAGACTGAGAGTCAGGGGAAGCTATGTTTACCATGTGGTATCCAATCACCCATGGCCTCTGACATTGTCCGTACCCTGACTCTGGGCTCAGCAGGATTTATGATTGATGATTTATCCCCCCGGCCTTGGCCAATAGCATCTTCCACCAAATAGCTCCAAAATAAACCACAAGCAGAAACAAATGTGCCAAAATATATTGGCAGGAATCGCAGAGATGCAACGTCTAGCGAGCCATTCACTGCAAAACACTATGCCATGAGTAAAAGAATGCAAATTACACAGTGCCGTGAAGCTGTATCTTATAAATCAGATGTTAACAATAAAACAACTGATTGAAATTCACCCGGTTACAAGCTTCCACTAAATAAATTCCTGGGATAATATTGAGAGGCGACATTGCACAGAATATATATAAAATAATTCAAAACAAATGACTGCAGTACAAATATACATAAATCAGCTGCAGATTTTGTGATTTGGCCATTCTCTCTCTCTCTCTCTCTCTCTCTCTCTCTCTCTCTCTCTCTCTCTCTCTCTCTCTCTCTCTCTCTCTCCCCCCCCCCCCCCACACACAGTATCTGCAATGTGTTTGAGGGACAGCTTGGATTCCAAGCCCGTTATTTACCCAATGACGAGCAAGCTGTGATCCAACACATTATTCCCAGATCCAATCCCTTAAAGCCATGCCATGTAATTCTAGATACCATTACCCTGCAGTATAGACTCTGTCCATCAGCCTGTCTATTCCCCTCGTGGTGTTATACACAAATTTCATTCATTGCGTAATACATAGAGGTATCGACCAGAGAAGGGGCAGTACTGGACCTCCTGTTAGGAAATGAGGCAGGTCAGGTATCGGAGGTATGCGTTGGTGAGCACTTCGGGACCAGTGATCACAATACCATTAGTTTCAATATAATTATGGAGAGAGTCAGAACAGGACCTTGGGTTGAGATTTTTGATTGGAGAAAGGCTAACTTTAAGGGAATGCGTAAGGATTTAAAAGGAGTGAATTGGGACATTTTGTTTTATGGGAAGGATGTAGAAGAGAAATGGAGGACATTTAAAGGGGAAATTGTAAGAGTACAGAATCTTTATGTCCCTGTTCGGTTGAAAGGAAATAGTAAAAATTGGGAAGAGCCATGGTTTTCAAGGGAAATTGGACACTTGGTTTGAAAAAAGAGAGATCTACAATATTTATAGGAGGCATGGAGTAAATGAGGTGCTAGATGAGTATAAAGAATGTAAAAAGAAATTAGAAAAGCTAAAAGAAGATATGAGGTTGCTTTGGCAAGAAAGATGAAAGTAAATCCAAAGGGTTTCTACAGCTATATTAATAGCAAAAGGATAACAAGGGATAAAATTGGACCATTGGAGAGCCAGAATGGACAGCTATCTGCAGAGCCAAAAGAGATGAGGGAGATATTGAACAATTTATTTTCTTCGGTATTCACCAAGGAGAAGAATATTGAACTCTGTGAGGTAAGGGAAAAAACTAGAGTAGCTATGGAAACTATGAGATTCAAAGAGGAGGAAGTACTGACCCTTTTGAAAAATATAAAAGTGGATAAGTCTCCAGGTCCTGACAGGATATTCCCTAGGACATTGAGGGAAGTTAGTGTAGAAATAGCAGGGGCTATGACAGAAATATTTCAAAATGTCATTAGAAACGGGAATAGTGCCGGAGGATTGGCGTACTGCGCATGTTGTTCCATTGTTTAAAAAGGGTTCAAAGAACAAACCTAGCAATTATAGACCTGTTAGTCTGACGTCAGTGGTGGGCAAATTAATGGAAAGGATACTTAGAGATAATATATATAAGCATTTGGATAAACAGGGTCTGATCAGGAACAGTCAACATGGATTTGTGCCTGGAAGGTCATGTTTGACAAACCTTCTTGAATTTTTTGAAGAGGTTACTAGGGAAATTGATGAGGGTAAAGCAGTGGATGTTGTCTATATGGATTTCAATAAGGCCTTTGACAAGGTTCCCCATGGAAGGTTGGTTAAGAAGGTTCAATCTTTGGGTGTTAAAGGCGGAGTAGCAAGATGGATTCAACAGTGGGTGAATGGGAGATGCCAGAGAGTAATGGTGGATGGCTGTTTGTCAGGGTGGAAGCCGGTGACCAGTGGGGTGCCTCAGGGATCTGTGTTGGGTCCACTGTTGTTTGTCATGTACATCAATGATCTAGATGATGGGGTGGAAATTGGATAAGTAAGTATGCAGATGATACTAAGATAGGTGGTGCTGTGGATAATGAAGTAGATTTTCAAAGTCTACAGAGAGATTTGGGCCATTTGGAAGAGTTGGCTGAAAGATGGCAGATGGAGTTTAATGCTGATAAGTGTGGGGTGCTGCATCTTGGCAGGACAAATCAAAATAGGACGTACATGGTAAATGGTAGGGAATTGAGGAATGCTGTGGAACAGAGGGATCTAGGAATAACTGTGCATAGTTCCCTGAAGGTGGAATCGCATGTAGATAGAGTGGTAAAGAAAGCTTGATTGAGGTCTTTAAAATGATGCAAGGGATAGACAGAGTTGACGTGGATAAGCTTTTCCCATTGAGGGTAGGGAAGATTCAAACAAGAGGGCATGACATGAGAATTAAGGGACATAAGTTTAGGGGTAACATGAGGAGGAACTTCTTTACTCAGAGAGTGGTGGCTGTGTGGAATGAGCTTCCAGCAGAAGTGGTGGAGGCAGGATCGATTTTAACATTTAAAAGTAAAGTGGATAGGTATATGGATGGGAAGGGAATGGAGGGGTATGGTCTGAGTGCAGGTAGATGGGACTAGGGGAAAATAAATGGTCGGCACGGACTGGAAGGGCCGAGAAGGCCTGTTTCCGTGCTGTAATTGTTATATGGTTGTTATATGGTAACATGTTTCCGGCCTCTAACGTGTCCAAAGCCTTAATAATCTTATATGTTCTACAATCCCCCTTCTAAAATCCCCCCCCCTCCCCTCTCCCCTCCGTACAATCCGGCTGCTCCTCACTCCCAGAGCCGTGGGACTTGCGTGTGAGGGTGCGGACTGTTGCTGGACGTATTCCGCCTGACTTCCCACACATGGCGGCCGTCAGCAGCGTTTATTTTACACGGCGGCTGAGATAAAGGAAGTGACAGGAAGAATCTGGGCAGAAGTGAAGCGATTTGTCTTCAAGCGGTGAAGCAAGCGGAGCCGGGCAGTGTGTCCATGACAGATGGAAATGGAGCCCTCTGGCACCAGGATCACACACGTGCACACACCCCCACACACACACACTGTCCACCCCCCCCCACCCACACCCACACACACACACACTGTCCTCCCCCCCCCCCCCTCCCCACCCCCACACACACACTGTCCTCCCCCCCCACCCACACCCACACACACACACACTGTCCACCCCCCCCCACCCACACCCCCACACACACACACTGTCCACCCCCCCCACCCACACCCACACACCCACACACTGTCCTCCCCCCCCACCCACACACACACACACACACACACTGTCCTCCCCACCCACCCACACACACACACACACACACTGTCTTCCCCACCCCACCCACACCCACACACACTGTCCACCCCCCTCCCCACCCACACACACACACACACTGTCCTCCCCCCCCACCCACACCCACACACACACACACTGTCCACCCCCCCCACCCACCCCCACCCACCCACACACTGTCCACCCCCCCTCCCCCCCCCCCCACACACACACACACAATGTAACCCCCCCACACACCCTGTGTCCTACAGCCGATTGGCCTCCTCCTGCTCCTGTGTTTCTACACTAGGGGTGGTCACTGGCCCGTGGGCAGCAGTATTATATTGAACATTGCTGTGTGAAACAATGTGGTGTTGAGGGGCATTGTGTTTAGCATTGGGTACTGTAGAACGATGCACATGTTCTTGTGCTTTAACACGTGCTGTGTTCAATGTTGTGTGTATATGCTTTCACACACATGCATACACACAGACACACATATACATACACACACATGCACACACACACATGCAAACGCACACACATATACATGCACACGTATCCATATACATACACAATCATGCACACACACATATACATACACAAACACGCACACACACACATATGCATACACACACATGCACATGCACACATATACATACACACACGCACACGCACATATATACATACACAATCATGCACACACACATATGCATACACACATACACACACATATACATGCACACACGCACACGCACACGCACACATATACATACACAATCATGCACACACACACACACATACATACACAAACATGCACACACATACACATATGCATACACACACATACACACAAATATACATACACTCACGCACACACACACACACACACACATACACATACACACACATACACACAAATATACATACACTCACGCACACACACACACACACACACATTTACATACACACATAAACACACACGCACACACACATTTGCCCTTTCCCCCGACTCAGTCTGAAGAATGGTCTCCACCTGATACGTCACCTACCCCAGCACACGCACTCACTCACATGCATGCACACATGCGCACACTCCCATACATCACGGTACTGACCTCCCCACCATCGAAGTGATCTCCAGGAGGCCAGCATCATGAGAGACCCACACCACCCTGGCCACACTCTCATCTAGCTGCTACCATGCGGAAGAAGGTACAGGAGCCTGAACACACTTATAGCGGTAGAGCCACTGCCTCACGGTGTCAGAGACTGGGTTCGATCCTGACCACAGGTGCTGACTGTGTGGAGTTTGCACGTTTGCCCAGTGACTGTGTGGTGCTCTAGTTTCCACCCACATCTGTAAGGCATGCATGTTTGTGGGTTAATTGGCTACTGTAAAATTGTCCCTGGTGTGTAGAAACCTGCAGAAACCACAGTCCGCAGAGCAAGACAAGACGACTTACAGAAGATCATAGTTGCTGAGGTCATGGCTGGGGTTTGTGAAGTGGCGTCACGGTGGTGCAGCGGTAGAGTTGCCGCCTCACAGCGCCAGAGACCCGGGTTCCATCCTGACCACGGGTGCTGTCTGTATGAAGTCTGGTCGTTCTCCCCATGATCTGTGTGGGTTTTCTCCGCGATCTCCGGTTTCCTCACACACACCAAAGACGTGCAAGTTTGTAGGTTAATTGGCTTTGGTAAAATTATAAATTGTCCCTAGTGTGTGTAGGATAGCGCTAGTGGGCAGTGATCGCTGGTCAGCACGGACTCGGTGGGCCGAAGGGCCTGTAAAGTGTAAAAGTGTAAAGGACATGTTGCATGTCTTTATGTAAAAGCTGCCTCACTTTCCTGTTGCATTATTTAATGATCCCGGCAATGATCAGCCAATAACAAAGGTCCAAATCAAGAGCAGTTCCATCTTGTTACAAGTGAGACACTACAAACCATTCTTCCCATGACAAGGGCCAGGAAGTGGGCAAGATCATCTCTGACCCCTCTCACCCTGGCCACAAACTCTTTGAATCACTTCCCTCCGGACCATCAAAGCTGCCACAGCCAGACATAACAACAACTTTATTCCACGAGTAGTAGCTCTACTCAATAACCAAAAACCAGTAGCCCTCTTTTGCTCTGGTATTTTATTTAATTCACATGTTTAATCAATAATGTTTTATTATTAATGTTTAATGTTTTATGTGTCATTCCATGTTGTCACTTCCGGGCGGAGCACCAAGGCAAATTCCTTGTATGTGAATACTTGGCCAATAAACTTATTCATTCATTCAATCTAGAAGAAGCATATTGACACACAGTATAACCATTGCATGGCATTATCCTTGATCAGACTTTGCAGGCTTTACCTTGCACTAAACATTATTCCCTTATCCTGCATCTTTACACTGTAATGGCTCGATAGTAATTTGTCACAAAGTGATACAGTGTGGAAACAGGCCCTACAGCCCAACTTGCCCACACCGGCCAACATGCCCCATCTACACTAGTCCCACCTGCCTGCGTTTGGTCCGTATCCCTCCAAACCTGTCCTATCCGTGTACCTGTCTAACTGTTTCCTAAACGATGGGATAGTCCCAGCCTCGACTACCTCCTCTGGTAGCTCGTTCCGTACACCCACCACCCTTTGTGTGAAAAAGTGACCCTTCAGATTGCTATTAAATCTTTTCCCCTTCACCTTGAACCTATGTCCTCTGGTCCTCGATTCCCCTACTCTGGACAAGAGATTCTGTGCATCTACCCGATCTATTCCTCAATTCTCTGTATTGTCCTTCCACTGACTGGTTAGCACGCAACAAAAGCTTTTCACTGTACCTCGGTACACGTGACAATAAACTCAACTGACCCCAGGCTCACAAGGTGCGGCTCTCTGCTGCTGCCTTGCTGCCAGGTGGCTGTAGATGTCAATGAGTTATCCTCCGCTCGTACATGAAATCCACACAGCTAACATCTGACGACAGACCAATACTGCCACTCTGATCAACCGCTCATTCCATCCCAGGCTGAATAGTTCCAGCACCAATTATAGTGCTGATTCCATTTAACCTCCATAATTCTGATGAGTCTTGGTAATTAAATGTTTTATGTCTGTAAGGCTATATATTTGCTGAATGTGTTACTATAGTCATCTTACAGTAATGAACAAGACATCAAATCTTATTGAAACACATAAGATTGTTAAGGGTTTGGACACGCTAGAGGCAGGAAACATGTTCCCGATGTTGGGGGAGTCCAGGACCAGGTGCCACAGTTTAAGGCAAGGCAAGGCAAGGCAGGTTTATTTATATAGCACCATTCATACACGCTGTATTCATAGTGCTTTACAAAAGAAACAAGAGAATAAAATAGTTTAAAAACATTGCAGAACCACAATACAACACAGGACAACAGAATAGCCAATACGCCAATTGTACGAATAGTAAAGCAACATCACTAAAAGAAAAAGGCGTCGGCAAAGAAGAGCACAGAAGAAATGCAACAAGCTGGGAATGTTTTTATAGCCTATGAGGATGCAGGATGTAGAACAGACGGCATGGGAACAGGCTACCTACAATGTCCATGTCAAACATGAGGCCAAGTTGAACTAATTACCTCTGCCTGCACGTGATCCGTATCCCTCCATTCCCTGCATGACCATGGGTCTATCTAGAAGCCTATCAAACACCACTCTTGTATCTGCCTCCACCGCCACCCCTGGTCGCAAGTTCCAGGCACCCACCAACCTCTGTAAAAATACATCTCCTTTACACTTTGCCCCTCTCACCTTAAAGCAGAGTCAGGAATTAACCTGGGTCTCTGGCAATGTGAGGCAGCAACTCTACCGCTGCACCACTCTGGCTGCCGGCAAGTCGGATCTTGGAAGGGGGGCAGAGTTGCACAGCGGGTAGTGCCATTGTCTCTCAGTTCCAGCAACTCAGTTTCCATCCCACCCTCATGTGCTGATGGTGTGGAGTTTGCACGTTCTCCCTGTGACCACATGCTTTTCCCGCAGAGTCCATGGATTCCCTCCCACATCACAAACATGTGCTGGTTCAGTGTAGTTTATCGTCACATGTACCAAGATACAGTGAAAAGCTTTTGTTGCATGCTAACCAGTCAGCGGAAAGACTATACGTGATTACAATCACGCCACCCACAGTGTACAGATACAGGATAGGAATGGTCATTGTAAATCGATATCTGATGGAGGATGGTGGGGGGGGGGGGGGGGGAGAGTCAAGGTGAGGTTAAAGGTCGTATGAGAGGGAAAAGCTTATGTAAAGCATTGGGATTGCATTGAGCTAGTATAGCCTCGATGGGCCAAACAACCTCCTTTCATATCACGTGAAAATGCACAAATATATTCATTAAATCAGCAGCATGAACTGTTGAGAAAAAATTTGTCACAGAGCCAGAAATAGCATTGAAGGCAGTGGATTACAAAGTTCGAAGCTAAATCTATACTCCTCTATGTTGTCAATCACTGCATAGAAAGCCGATGCAAGTTCCATTTCACCATGAATATCAGATGCCTTCGGTATTTTGCATTAAAATACAAACTAATACATACACCGTTCGTTCTCTATCCTCTCAGCACCTCTGTCTAATATCTTTATCCACTGCATGCTGCCGTGGTCCCAGTGTAATATTGTGCGATTTAAAGCTGCCTCAGCAAGTACTGAGCCAGTGAATGAATGAAACCTCAAACAGCCTGATGTAGACACAATCACCAGTGCCTGGAAATTACTGATTGCAGTCAAGTTCCCAACCACTATCCTGCAGTAAATGCAATACTGTTGTGTCCTGTACAAAAAAATAAATCAAATCTGTTTTCAGTGTTGGCCAATGTGATGGAATATTCGAAAATAGAACGCAACCTTCTTATACAGAGGTGTCAGAGGTGATTGTGTTATCGGCATTCCTGCTTGAGTCAACGGCGCACACACACACACACACACACACACACACACACACACACACACACACACACACACACACACACACACACACACACACACACACACACACACACACACACACACACACACACACACACACACACACACACACACACACACACACACACACACAGCCTTGCCTGACAGCGCCAGACACCCTTGTCCATAGTGCCACTGGCCTGCTGTATTGCACGCGCTCATTGACACAGAAGAAGACTCCAAAGTGAGTGGTTTTGCAGATAGTGAAGATGGTTGTGAACGATTGCAGCAGGATCTGGATCGATTGGCCAGGTGGGCGGAGGAATGTTTGATGGAATTTAATACAGAGAAGTGTGAGGTGTTGCATTTTGGGAAGTCTAACAAGGGCAGGACCTACACAGTAAATGGGAGGCCTCTGGGTAGTGTTGTAGAGCAGAGGGATCTAGGAGTACAGGTGCATGGTTCCTTGAAGGTTGAGTCGCAGGTAAATAAGGCGGTCAAAAAGGCTTTTGGCACATTGGCCTTCATCAGTCAGAGTATTGAGTATAGAAGTTGGGAGGTCATGTTGCAGTTGTATAAGACGTTGGAGAGGCCACGTTTAGAATACTGTGTTTAGTTTTGGTCACAATGTTATAGGAAAGGCGTTGACAAGTTTGAAGGGGTTCAGGTTTACCAAGATGTTGCCAAGACTCGATGGACTGACCTCTAGAGTTGGGTAGGTTAGGACTTTATTCCTTGGAGTGCAGGTGGTTGAGGGGTAATCTTAGAGAGGTGTATAAAATCATGAGGGGAATTGTTTGGGGAATCAAGAACCAGGGGACATCGTTTAAGGTGAGCGGGAAAGATGTAATAGGTACCTGAGGGGCAACTTTTTCACACAGAGGGTGGTGGGTGTATGGAACGAGCTGCCAGAGGAGGAAGTTGAGGCAGATACAGTAGCAATATTTAGATGACATTTGGACAATTACATGGATAGGAAAGGTCCCTGCACTCCAAGGAATAAAGTCCTAACCTACACAATTCCAGAGGTCAGTCCATCGAGCAACATCTTGGTAAACCTCAACCTCTTCCATCTTGTCAATGTCTTTCGAAGGATATGGGGCAAATGTGGGCAAATGCGACTAGTGTAGATGGGGCATGTTGGTTAGCATATAAGTGTTGGGCCAAAAGGCCTGTTTCCGTGCTGTATAACTCCATTAATCTGGGCCTATGTCTGATGGGTTTAAATGTCCCACAGCTCTACCCTGATGCAGAGCAGGGCGATTCCCCTCAATATAATCTCTGATAATCATTGGCTTGTGTCCAAGTTTGGGTTGGCGAGAGCTCTGCTCAAGAGTTGTGGATGTAGACCAGTCCGTCATATAGACAATCCTCCCCCAACCACCACCTCACGTTGCCTCGGGAACACAGACAACATCATCGAGGACTACCTGCACCCCGCTCCTTCCCTCCTCTCCCCTCTCCCCTCGTGCTGAAGGTACAGAAGCTTGAAAGCGCACACCACCAGACTCAGGAACAGCTTCTTCCCCTCTGGTCTCAGATTACTGAATGGTTCCCCCACAGACAAAGGTGTATTGCTCATCTTCCAACCTACCTCAGTGTGTACCCTGCACTTTTCACATCTCGGTATCTTGCTGCACGTGACAATAATGAACCAACACCAATAGAACTTCTTGTTTCTCCATCAACATCACCAAAACAGATTTCCTGGTCCTTATCAAATTGTGTTCCTGCACACCACCGCGTTCTGCTGGGCGGGCTGGGCGTCGAGGTTCTCGGCAGCGTTCATATCGAAAATCAGAAAAACGTTTGGATCGGCGGGGTCACCACTATAGCAAGCCCAGGCAGGTTGAGTGAAGTAAGTTTTATTATCAATAAAAACAAAAACAAAATACACGTGCCTGGTTATCTAACCAGAAGCAGCTCTTGTTGCTAGGATGAGCGCTGACCAACTCACTCAAAAGCCCACGAACGAACCCCCGCGTTCACATGAGTGAGCAGACCAATGACGAGTGTTCTGACCTCCCCAACCCACCACTAGGTGGCGCTACACTCTCACGGTTCCGCTTTACGAGATTGTCATTGGCTGCAACTTACTTCACAACATCTTGAACTACACGTGGAAGTCGACGAACAAATGCAAAGTGTTCCTGTGGGTTTGAAGCTGGGACCTTCTCCACCTGATGGAGGAGAAACTGAGAGGGAGTTACGGTAGAGTGGAAACATTTCCATTATTTTCCCCTCCGCTAGATTTCTACGCCGCTGTTTAATGTTACTGTGTGACAGGGTGTTAATAAAAGTCTTCAGTATCTGATTGGCAGCCACGGTGGCGCAGCGGTAGAGTTGCTGACTTACAATGCTCGCAGCGCCAGAGACCCGGGTTCGATCCCGACTACGGCTGCTGTCTGTACGGAGTTTGTACGTTGTCCCCGTGACCGTGTGGACTTTCTCTGATATCTTCAGTTTCCCCCCCACACTCCAAAGACGTGCAGGTTTGTAGGTTAATTGGCTCGGTATATGTGTAAATGTTCCCAGTGTGTGTAGGATAGTGTTAATGTGCGGAGATCGCTGGTTCTGTTTCTGCGCTGTATGTCTAAACTAAACTAACACTAATCTATGAAAGGTGGACACAAAATGCTGGAGTAACAGCGGGACAGGCAGCTGCTCTGGAGAGAGGGAATGGGTGACGTTCTGGGTTGAGACCCTTCTTCAGTCTAACTCCGGTACAAAGTAGCATCTGCTGTTCCTTCCTACACATTCAATATCTATGGCCAGCTATTTCTGTTGTGATCTGTTGACACTGAGGTTCAATCTCTTACCTCAACAGAGATGCGATTTTTTTCCGTATCGTATCTCCGTGCCCACTAACATCGTGGAGTGGCGCGGCCTTCCCTGGAGACCGACCTGGCGCTTCAACCACGGGCGCGGTGTGGACTTACCATCGTGGAGCTTGCGAACCCTTTGCCGGGGATCGACTGTGGAGAGCTCCAACTGCGGGCCTGTGGACTTCAATGTCGTGGAACCCACGGTCCCTGGTTAGAGACCGATTCAGGAACTCCAAGCCCCAGAGAGTTTCGGCTTCGGAGGGCTTCGGACCGCCGGCTGCGGGAGCTTTGATCACCCCGACTGCGGATGGTTCGATTGCCCTGACCACGGGGGAATGAAGAGGGAGAAGAATGGACTTTATTACCTTCCATCACAGTGAGGAATGTGGGGAATCCGCTGTGGTGGATGTTTATGTAAACTTTTATCTTGCTGTGTGTCTTGGTGCTTTTCACTTATGGGCCTGTCCCACTGAGGTGATTTTTCAGCAGACTACCAGCGACTGTCAAGTTGCCGGCAGTCGCCTGAAAAACCGGCAACTGGAACGGCGACTGTCAGAGTGGAGAACACGCACGCACGCACGCACGCACGCACTTACGCACACACTTACACACGCACATCGCTTCCTTCACCAGCCTGTTATGCCGGCGGGGGACAGTACAAGCGGGGGTACGCTGTCTAAAACATTCACGCGGTGCAAAGCAAATGTGATACAGACACACACCACGACGAACGTGAAGGTTGGCGCAGTAAAAAGACGGCTAAAGCACAGTGTACAATAAGTCCTTTAAAAGGGGGGGGGGGGAGAGGGGGGAGGGGGGAGGGGGGGGTAGAGGAGGGAGGGGGAGAAAGAGTGGAGACAACTTTGAAGAAGCCAGAGATACACGGCTGTGAAGTTCGGCGACATTTAACATTACCGGTCGGTTATCCTTGGTTCTGAAAACTACTGCTTACCTTTTTTTCCCAACTGCCAATGTAAGATGCACCTTCTGAGAGGCAGGTGGGAGAGCAGCTGTGGGAACCGGGCCCCTGCCCACCCACGTACACCATTACTGTATCTCATGCCTTGACAAGGGGTGCCTCAACTAGCCATGATGCCATGAAACAGACCCTTAGGCCCAATCATGTATTGTCTTTCCACTGACTAGTTAGTACACAACAAAAGCTTTTCACAGTACACATGACAATAAATAAACTGAAAATAAAATAAACTAAACTCGTCCTTGTTGAACAAGATGCCCACCTGCGCTAGTCCCACCAGCGCCAGTCCAACCTGCGCCCGTCCCACCTGCGCTAGTCCCACCAGCGCCAGTCCAACCTGCGCCCGTCCCACCTGCACTAGTCCCAATTGCACTCATCCCACCTGCACTAGTCCCACCTGCGCTAGTCCCACCTGCGCTAGTCCCACCAGCGCCAGTCCAACCTGCGCCCGTCCCACCTGCACTAGTCCCAATTGCACTCATCCCACCTGCACTAGTCCCACCTGCGTTAGTCCCACCTGCGCTCATCCTACCTGCGCTAGTCCCACCTGCACTAGTCCCACCTTCGCTTGTCCCTCCTGCACTAGTCCCACTTGCGCTAGTCCCACCTGCACTAGTCCCACCTGCACTAGTCCCACCTGCACTAGTCCCACCTGCACTAGCCCCACCTGCGCTAGTCCCACCTGCACTAGTCCCACCTGCGCTAGTCCCACCTGCACTAGTCCCACCTGCGCTAGTCCCACCTGCGCTAGTCCCACCTGCGCTAGTCCCACCTGCGCTAGTCCCACCTGTGCTAGTCCCACCTGCGCTAGTCCCACCTGCACTAGCCCCACCTGCGCTAGTCCCACCTGCACTAGTCCCACCTGCGCTAGTCCCACCTGCGCTAGTCCCACCTGCGCTAGTCCCACCTGCGCTAGCCCCACCTGCGCTAGTCCCACCTGCACTAGCCCCACCTGCGCTAGTCCCACCTGCACTAGTCCCACCTGCGCTAGTCCCACCTGCACTAGCCCCACCTGCGCTAGTCCCACCTGCACTAGCCCCACCTGCGCTAGTCCCACCTGCACTAGCCCCACCTTCGCTAGTCCCACCTGCGCTAGTCCCACCTGCGCTAGTCCCACCTGTGCCAGTCTCACCTGTGCTAGTCTCACCTGTGCTAGTCCCACCTGTCCATGTTTGGCCCATGTCCCTCCACACATCTCCTGGCCCTTCATGTAATGGGGTTTGTCCTGGTTGGCTTCAGAAGCGTTGTCCCAATGAAACATTTGCACATGATCCATCACAGTTGTTCATTCCTGACTTGTGCCGATCCCTCTTGTCAGTGAGCAGGATACTGATGCTCACACAGCCCACCACAAACACAAAGTAATTAATAAACTGACCTTCAACACTCTAGGGAGCAGGTTCCAGCCGTGAAGAATGAATGCTAATACCTCTAATCCACAGTTACTTTGTCTTAGTTAAAATCTGTAGGTCATCACATTACAAATGAAACATAACTGATGTGCTGAGCGGGGAGTATTAACTTGGAGACTGCTCCTTGAGGCAACTGTAACCGAATATATCCAGCCAGCTCACTTTATCCTCAGTCATTAAAGATTCCACACAAAGAGGAAGACTCAGAAAGGATTGTGTGTCGGTAATAATAGGTTTCGGTTGATTATTGTCACGTGTAGCGAGGTACAGTGAACAGCTTTGTTCAGCACACTGTCCAAACAGATCAGATAATACTACACATAAATACAATCAGTTCAAACTCCAGTCCAACAGGTCGAGCAAAGGGGAAGATACAGAGTGCAGAATATAGTTCTCAGCATTGTAGCGCATCAGTTCCACAGACAAAGTCCAATGTCCGCAATGGGGTAGAGGTGAATCGGACAGTACCCTAGCTTATGGAAGGACAGTTCATAGACATAGACATAGAAAATAGGTGCAGGAGGAGACCATTCGGCCCTTCGAGCCAGCACCGCCATTCATTGCGATCATGGCTGATCGTCCCTAATCAATAACCCGTGCCTGCCTTCTCCCCATATCCCTTGATTCCACTAGCCCCTAGAGCTCTATCTATCTCTCTCTTAAATCCATCCAGTGATTTGGCCTCCACTGCCCACTGTGGCAGGGAATTCACAACTCTCTGAGTGAAAATGATTTTTCTCACCTCAGTCTTAAATTACCTCCCCTTTATTCTAAGACTGTGGCCCTGGTTCGGGACTCGCCCAACATTGGGAACATTTTTCCTGCATCTAGCTTGTCCAGTCCTTTTATAATGTTATATGTTTCAATAAGATATCCCCTCATCCTTCTAAACTCCAGTGAATACAAGCCTAGTCTTTTCAATCTTTCCTCATATGACAGTCCCACCAACTCGTGAACCTACGCTGCACTGCCTCAATCACAAGGATGTCCTTCCTCAAATTAGGAGCCCAAAACTGTATACAATACTCCAGATGTGGTCTCACCAGAGCCCTATACAACTGCAGAAGAACCTCTTTGCTCGTATACTGAAATCCTCTTGTTATGAAGGCCAACATTCCATTAGCTTTCTTCACTGCCAGCTGTACCTGCACGCCAACTTTCAGTGACTGGTGTACAAGGACACCCAGGTCTTGCTGTACCTCCCCCTTACCTAATCTAACCCCATTGAGATAATAATCTGCCCCCTTGTTTTTGCCACCAAAGTGTATAACCTCACATTTATCTATATTATACTGCATCTGCCACGCATCTGCCCACACACTCAACCTGTCCAGGTCCCCCTGCAACCTCCTAACATCCTCTTCACAGTTCACACTGCCACCCAGCTTTGTGTCATCCGCAAACTTGCTAGTGTTGCTCCTAATTCCCTCTTCCAAATCATTAATATATATGGTAAACAGTTGCGGCCCCAACACCGAGCCTTGCGGCACTCCACTCGCCACTGCCTACCATTCTGAAAAGGACCCGCTCCACTCTTTGCTTCCGGTCTGCCAACCAATTTTCTATCCACAAGCTCTAACTTTATTCACCAGGCTCCCGTGCCGGACCTTATCAAAGGCTTTCTAAAAGTCTAGATACACTACATCCACTGGCACCCCTTCATCCATTGTACTTATCACATCCTCAAAAACTCCAGAAGATTAGTCAAGCATGATTTCCCTTTCATAAATCCATGTTTACTTGGACTAATCCTTTTACTGCTATCCAAATGCCCCATTATTGCCTCTTTAATAATTGACTCCAGCATCTTTCCCACCACTGAAGTCAGGCTGACTGGTCTGTAATTCCCAGTTTTCTCTTTCGCTCCTTTCTTGAAAAGTGGGATAACATTAGCAATCCTCCAATCCACAGGAACTGATCCTGAACCATTGAACATTGGAAAATGATCACCAATGCGTCCACTATTTCTAGAGCCACCTCCCTGAGGACCCTGGGATACAGACCATCAGGCCCAGGGGATTTATCATCCTTCAGTCCAATTAGCCTACGCAATATTATTTCTCGCCTAATGAAAATTTCTTTCAGTTCCTCTACCCCCTTAGATCCTCTGTCCTCCAGTACATCTAGAAGATTGTTTATGTCCTCCATAGTGAAGACAGATTTGAAGTACCTGTTCAACGCTTCTGCCATTTCCTTGTTGCCCATAATAATTTCACCCGTGTCTGCCTTCAAGGGACCCACATTTGACTTTGCTACTCTTTTTCCCTTAACATATCTAAAGATGCTTTTACTTTCCTTTATATTCCTGGCCAGCTTCCCCTCGTACTTCATCTTTTCAGCCCGTATTGCCCGTTTTGTTTCCTTCTGTTGTCCTATGAAAGTTTCCCAATCCTCTGGCTTCCAGCTACTCTTTGCTGTGTTATACATCTTTTCGTTTAGTTTTATTTTATCCCTAACTTCTCTTGTCAGCCACGGTTGCCTCCTACTCCCCTTAGAATCTTTCTTCCTTTTTGGAATGAAATGATCCGGTGTCTTCTGGATTATGCCCAGAAATTTCTGTCAAGAAATTCCTGTCAGAAGTTCCTGTGGATTGGAGGATAGCTAAAGTTATCCCACTTTTCAACTCGTTCAATTCTAAGTTATTCCTAGAACTTATTCTAGGAATAAGTTCCTAGAATTTATGAACTCATAAGAATGTTTATTTTTAAAAGTTTCTCTTGTATTTCATGAATTTCATTGAGGAAACGTTGTCAACTGTTGGTTTCTGAACATCACGTCGACACTTAACGCAACAATTTATGATGATGCAGGTGTCAAATAATATCTCTCCCGAATAAAAATGTTGAAAGATTCCTCCATAATCTCTTGAGACCTTACAGATGGAATTAAATCACGCATTAATGTAGTTTGAGGCAGAATATGCCAGAGAAAGCAGTGTTGACATGGGCAGTACCAGTGATAGATATCAGAGTTAGATAGAGCTCTAGGGGCTAGTGGAATCAAGGGATATGGGGAGAAGGCAGGCACGGGTTATTGATTGGGGACAATGAATGGCGGTGCTGGCTCAAAGGGCCGAATGGCCAGCTCCTGCACCTATTTTCTATGTTTCTATATCGCAAGATTGTAATCATGTGTAGTCTTTCCGTTGAATGGTTAGCACGCAACAAAAGCTGTTTACTGTACCTCGGTACATGTGACAATAAACCAAACTCAACTGTGAGGAAGCAAAGCCGAGCATCAGCAGAAACTGTCTTTATTATATACACCATGTTTGGTAATAAGCAGCTTGAATGGCCTCATCAATATCGAGCTCTGCTCTTATTGGATTCCCTTTAACTATAGTCTGAGCATAAAACACATATTTATTACAGTGCCATTATTAACAAACTTGTGGTGCATCACAAAACATCATTATACTTCTCAGAAGCAAGTTGCTGTTTTATTGCAGAGTTTATGCTGGCGGCAAAGCACGACTGAGAAATTAGGCGAATACTTGACAAGACAAGGCTGCGGGCAATTTGGGAGCCGAGCGACAATCTTCAGCGTCTTGTCTATCAGTGGGAGCTGCGATTTAGCACAGAACGTGGATGTCCACTCAGATATGTAGTGGTCCACTCAGGTATGGTCACACCTGTGAGAAGCTCAATGCTGTCCGCTTCATTCACCAGAGGCGTAGTGCGTCTGATCTAAGGGGCCGTCACGTTTCAAGGGGTAACCGCTGCCGTTTCTGGGGCAAGCTATTAAAATTCAGCTTTATGCAAGTTTAATCAGATGCAGTTTTTTTTCCGATGTGCTGAATATTTAACATGTATTTGCATATATCTTGAGTGATGGAGACTGTTTTTGCTTGTTACCAGGGTGTTCCATCACAAGGTGCCTGCGGGCCATTCCCTGTGTGGATGGTACTTGGTGACTTACTCCTGCAAGCCCGGCCACGCTTCAGAACCAAATCCGCGACGTGAACGAGAAGTGGAAAAATAAATTCTTCATTGGAATTCCCAACGCTCCTTGATGCTGATCACAATGGCGGCACGATGGCGCAGCGGGTAGAACCGCTGCCTCGCAGCGCCACAGTCCCGGGTTCGATCCTGACCTCTGCTGCTGTTTGTGTGGAGTTTACACATTCTCCCCGTGACCACGTGGGTTTCCTCCGGGTGCTCCGGTTTCCTCCCATGCCCCAAAGAAGTGTGTGTTTGTAGGTTGACACAAAATGCTGGAATAACTCAGCGGGACAGGCAGCTGACCTGCTGAGTTACTCCAACATTTTGTGTCGACCTTTGAGTTAAACCAGCATCTAATAACCATATAATAACCATATAACAATTACAGCACGGAAACAGGCCTTCTCGGCCCTTCCAGTCCGTGCCGAACATTTATTTTCCCCTAGTCCCATCTACCTGCACTCAGACCATACCCCTCCATTCCCTTCCCGTCCATATACCTATCCACTTTACTTTTAAATGTTAAAATCGACCCTGCCTCCACCACTTCTGCAGGAAGATCATTCCACACAGCCACCACTCTGAGTAAAGAAGTTCACCCTCATGTTACCCCTCAACTTCTGTCCCTTAATTCTCATGTCATGCCCTCTTGTTTGAATCTTCCCTACCCTCAATGGGAAAAGCTTATCCACGTCAACTCTGTCTATCCCTTTCATCATTTTAAAGACCTCAATCAAGTCCCCCCTTAACCTTCTGCGCTCCAAAGAATAAAGACCTAACTTGTTCAACCTTTCTCTGTAACTTAGTTGCTGGAACCCAGGCAACATTCTAGCAAATCTCCTCTGTACTCTCTCTATTTTGTTGACATCCTTCCTATAATTAGGCGACCAAAATTGTACACCACACTCCAGAATTGGTCTTACCAATGCCTTGTACAATTTTAACATTACTTCCCTACTCCTATATTCAATGCTCTGATTTATAAAGGCCAGCACACCAAAAGCTTTCTTTACCACCCTATCTACATGCGATTCCACCTTCAGGGAACTAAGCACAGTTATTCCTAGATCCCTCTGTTCCACAGCATTCCTCAATTCCCTACCATTTACCATGTACGTCCTATTTTGATTTGTCCTGCCAAGATGTAGCACCTCACACTTATCAGCATTAAAATCCATCTGCCATCTTTCAGCCCACTCTTCCAAATGGCCCATATCTCTCTGTAGACTTTGAAAATCTACTTCATTATCCACAGCATCCCCTATCTTAGTATCATCTGCATACTTACTTATCCAATTTTCCATCCCATCACCTAGATCATTGATATACATGACAAACACAGATCCCTGAGGCACCCCACTGGTCACCGGCTTCCACCCTGACAAACAGCCATCCACCATTACTCTCTGGCATCTCCCATTCAGCCACTGTTGAATCCATCTTGCTACTCCGCCATTAACACCCAAAGATTGAACCTTCTTAACCAACCTTCCATGGGGAACCAGCATCTGCTGTTCTTCCCTACACAGTCATGTGTTTGTAGGTCCTCTGTAAATTGTCCCTCATGTGTAGGGAGTAGAGGGGAAAGTGGGATAGCATAGAACTAGTGTGAACGGGTGATCGATGGTCAGTGTGGACTTGTGGGCCGAAGGGCCAGTTTCCGTGCTGTATCTCTGAACGATACAATGCCTTTGCTAAGGATTGGGCTTCACATCGAGCAGCCAGGAGGTCCCGCAGGCTGACGGTGGCCGGACAAGAAGAGGAGAGGGGTGACGTGTTCACGGGACAACCAGACAGAGGCAGCGGCTTCAATGGGCCTTTATGGTGAACTGCAGCCAGAATGGTGAAATGATGCCAGAACCCGGAGCCAACTGCATGTGGGCTGATGGCATGCAGTGTGTATTAGGCCTGGATAGAGTGGATGTGGAGAGGATGTTTCCACCAGTGAGGAGTTTAGTACCAGAGGTCACAACCTCAGAATTAAAGGTCGTTCCTTTAGGAAGGGTGTCAGGGGTTATGGGGAGAAGGCAGGAGAATGGGGTTAGGAGGGAGAGATAGATCAGCCATGATTGAATGGTGGAGTAGACTTGATGGGCCGATTGGCCTGATTCTGCTCCTATAAGATATTAATTTATTTCATGTGCATTTGCAAATCAATAAACTTACTGATATGTGTGCGAAAAAAAAAAGTATTTCAAGGTAGTTTGGTGCACGTGACAGAGGAATCATTGGACCATTCCCAGAGGCAACATCACGGCACAAGAGGAGGCAACAAGCCTCAATGTGCAAGCAGCTTGCGGCACAGTCGGTACACCTCCATCCCCTCCCCTCTGCCAATTATGTCTCCTTGTTTCCACCAGTGGGAGAGTCCAGGACCAGAGGGAACAGCCTCACAATAAAATAACGTTTCTTTAGAATGGAGATGAGGAGGAATTTCTTTAGCCAGAGGGTGGTGAATCTGTGGGATACATTGCCACAGACAGCTGTGGAGGCCACGTCAGTGGGCATTTTTTAAAGTGGAGATTGACAGATTCATGTTCATAAGTCATGGGAGCAGAATTAGGCCATTCAGCCCTTCGAGCTAGCACCGCCATTCAATGTGATCATGGCTGATTATCCACAATCTGTACCCCGTTCCTGCCTTCTCCCCATATCCCCTGACTGCTAAACTTAAGAGCCCTATCTAGCTCTCTCTTGAAAGCATCCAGAGAACCGGCTTCCACCACCGTCTGAGGCAGAGAATTCCACAGACTGACAACTCTCTGTGAGAAAAAGTGTTTCCTCATCTCCGTTCTAAATGGCTTGCCCCTTATTCTTAAACTGTGGCCCCTGGTTCTGGACTTCCCAAACATCAGGAACATGTTTCCTGCCTCTAGCATGTCCAAACCCTTAATAATCTGATATGTTTCAATAAAATCCCCTCTCACCCTTCTAAATTCCAGAGTATACAAGCCCAGCCGCTCCATTCTATCAACATATGACAGTCCCGCCATCCCAGGAATTAACCTGGTGAACCTACGCTGCACTCCCTCAGTAGCAATCTACTTTTCCCTCTCAACCCCATTCTCCTGCCTTCTCCCTATAACCTTTGACCAAGAACCTGTCAATTTCCACTTTATAAATGCCCAAAGACTTGGCCTCCACCGCCGTCTGTGGCAATGAGTTCCACAGATTCACCATCCTCTGACTAAAGAAATTCCTCCTCATCTCCATTCTAACGGTACATCCTTTTATTCTGAGGCTTTGCCCTCTGGTCCTGGATTCTCCCACTGGTGGAAACATCTTCTCCACATCCAGTCTCTCCTGCTCACCTCACCTCTGCCTGTGACACCTTAACCCCGTAGTCTTGGCCATTTCCACCCCCGTGAAACGTAAAGGAAGATGTAATAAGTGTCTGAAGAAGGTCTCGACCTGAAACGTCACCCATTCCTTCTCCCCACAGATGCTGCCTGTCCCGCTGAGTTACTCCAGCATTTTGTGTCTATCTTCGGTTTAAACCAGCATCTGCACTTCCTTCCTCCAAATGTAATAACTAAGGTATTTTTCTGTGCAGATATTGTTTATATTAGTGCTGTGTAATTGAAATATTTTTCCCCATAAAGAGAGTTTATTCAACTGGTCGATACTGGTCTCTAAATCAGAAATTGACCAATCAGGACATGTCAGCAATAATATTCATTTGACACCGTTAAAAAAATGTAATAGCCACTTAACGAGTGAAAGAACAGCAGAGGACATTAATTCAGCTCAAGGGACTTCAAAACCAGTAAATTAGCTTTTGTAAACCTGATTCAGAAATCCATTTGGGCAGGTCCTTATAAAACTGTCACCCTCTACATTAACATGTGAAGATATGGCATTTTAGAAATTGCAACTTGCTCATAATTAAGTACACACAGATTTATCATGGTGTCATTTGCAAAAGTGCCTGTGTAATAAGTTTGTTTATGATGTGGGTAAAAATAACAATGCATATAAAAGGTAGATAAAAAAGCTGGAGAAACTCAGCGGGTGAGGCAGCATGTATGGAGCGAAGGAATAGGCGATGTTTCGGGTCGAGACCCTTCTTCAGACTCGACACGACCTGAAACGTCACCTATTTCCTTCGCTCCATAGATGCTGCCTCACCCGCTGAGTTTCATCCAGCATTTTTATCTACCTTCGATTTTTCCAGCATTTGCAGTTCCTTCTTAAACAATTCATATAAAGATATTTTCGTGACCTTCACAGACGTTCCCCATGCAAACACTGCTGAGTATCACTGTTCAGGATTAGCATTGAGCTGACCAGCTGCTGGCAACTGTTCTACACACTGACCTTTAGGCTGCATGAATCTTGAGAGGGAAACGGGATGGCAGTGTGTAGTGTATCTTCTCCATGGATTGTCACCTTGTCGTGGTGGAGAAGCTTGTGTGGACCTGAGATCCTGAGAGCGATGCCGTCTGGAGCGATGCTCCTGGTAGGGCCACCCATGGCGGTTAGGTCAAGGGGGAGGTCTCTGACAAAGAGCAATCCAACCAAGACCTCAACGGTGGAACAGGCGGAGGACGATGGCTGACCTTAGTGGAGCGTCACAACGGCTGGGAAGGCGGATGAAGGCTGCAGCAGAAAAGGGTCTCCGGTCGTCTTGGACTCCATGCCACTGGATCCTGACCCAGATCTGTCAAGGACCGTGGTGGCTGTCTGTGCACCAGTCTCCCCACGTTAAACAAAGTCACGCACAGGCTTCCTCCAACCCTGGAGACACCCTTGGTCAGCTATGACCGAAGGGGGACTGAGAAGAAGAAGTGTGTAGTGGACTTGGTGAACCTGGAGTACACGGAACTTACAGCAAGGATGTCATTAGTTGGAAAGCGTGCCAAAGAGATTCACCTGGATGCTAACTGGACTAGACACAGAGTGCTGGAGTCACTCAGCGGGACAGGCAGCACCTCTAGAGAGAAGGAATGGGTGACGTTTCAGGTCCAGACCCTTCCTCATATTGAGAGTCCGGGGAGAGGGAGACACCGAGATAAGGAAGGGCAAAGTGTGAAAACGAGACATCAAAGGGGATGTGGTTGAAGGAAAATGCGGAATAGATAGCTGGGCTTGCATGCTTGAGTTTAGCTTTAGTTGTAGGGATACTGTGTGGAAACAGGCCCTTCGGCCCACCGACTGTGTGCCGACCAGCGATCACCCCGTACACTAGCACTATACAGGGAGTGGCGGGATCTAGAATATGTGCAGGCAGATAAGAGATGGTCTTGGCCAGGGGGTACCAACCTTTGTCGTCCTGTTTACCCCAGGCAACTTTAATGGCACATAACAATGTTATGTCACTTATTTATGATCTACTGATGATGAGATACCGGTATACCTGAACCAAACACAGTCAGTCAAAGAAAAATATCTACAAATCCAGAATCAACAAATTTACCCCCTTGGTAGGGGAAATTTACCCCAGGTTGGGAACCCTTGGTCTAGACACAGACAAGGTGGGCCGAAGGGCCTGTTCTTGTGCTACACATCTTGATGTAGTACTTATCAAATGTCTACGTAAGTAGACAGAAATGCTGGGGAAACTCAGCGGGTCAGGCAGCATCTATGGAGCGGAGGAATAGGTGATGTTTCGGGTCGAGACCCCCCCCTCCCATTCCCACACTGACCGTTCTGTCCTGGGACTCCTCCATTGTCAGAGTGAGGCCCAGCGCAAATTGGAGGAACAGCACCTCATATTTCACTTGAGCAGCTTACACCCCAGCGGTGTGAACATTGACTTCTCTAACTTCAAGTAACCTTTGCTTTCTCTCTCTCTCCATCCTCTCCCCCTTCCCAGATCTCCCACCAGTCTTACTGTCTCCGACTACATTTTATTTCTTTGCCTTGTTGTTACCTTCTCCCAGCTAACAATGATCGATACATTTTCCTTCATCTCCATCCCCTTTGTCTTGTTTTCACACCTTACGCATTCTCATCTCTGTATCTCCCTCTCCCCTGACCAAAAGTCTGAAGGAGGGTCTCGCGCTGAAACATCACCCATTCCTTCGCGCCAGAGATGCTGCCCGTTACTCCAGCATTATGTGTCTATCTTTAGTACAGGTGGATCTGGTGATACTGAGTAAGCAAGGAGGAGTTTCTTTAACCAGAGGTCGGCGAATCTGTGGAATTCATTGCCACAGACGGCTGTGGATGCCAAGTCAATGGATATTTTTAAGGCAGAGAGAGATAGATTCTTGATTTGTGCGGGTGTCAGGGGTTATGGGGTGAAGGCAGGAGAATGGGGTTGAGAGGGAGAGATACCATAGATCAGCCATGACTGAATGGCATAGACTTGATGGGCCGAATGGCCTAATTCTGCTCCTATCACATGATCTTGTGAAGTGGCAAATGTTAGCTGGAGCATGCGGAAATAATTCCCTTGTCCTTTGAAAAGTGTCTGTGGCTCCTGGTCCCAGTGGCAAGCCAAAGCCTCATTTTATAAGAGAATGCAGCATTCCCTCTGCAAGGCTTGGACTATCAGTCAAGGTGCAGCTTCACCATAGAGACCTTGGCAAGAATCAAGATTGTATAATTGTCATACATATCAACAGTGGCACCATGACATTCTCACTTGCTGCCAACATAGTACTCAACGAAAACATATAATCTAATACCCTGGAACTAGTGCAAAAATCCCAACGCTCTCAGTGTAACCAGTCAGGCCATAGTTCATAGATTAGTTATTGTCATGTAGTGTTCAACAGCCTGATGGATACAGGGAAGAAGCTGTTCTAGAACCAGGCGGCACGGTGGTGCAGCAGTAGAGTTGCTGCCTCACAGCGCCAGAGACCCTGGTTCAATCCCGACTGTGGGTGCTGTCTATACGGAGTTTGCAAGTTCTCCCTGTGACCGCGTGGGTTTTCGCCGAGATCTTCGGTTTCCTCCCTCACTCCAAAGACGTACAGGTTAGGTTATATCAAATTATACCAAGCCAATTAGGTTAATTGGCTTGGTATAATTATAGATTGTCCTTAGTGCATGCAGGGTAGTGTTAATGTGCGGGGGTCGCTGGTCGCTGCAGACACGGTGGCCGACGGGTCTGTTTCCGCGCTGTATCTCTAAACCTGGTTTTCGGGCTCCTGTACCATCTTCCCGATGGTAGCAAAGAGATGAGAGAGTGGCCAGGGTGGGGCGGGTCTCTGATGATGTATTTTTGAGGCAGCGCCTCTTGTAGACCCCTTCAATGTGGGGAGGACTATCATGAGCTGGGTCCATGGAAGGACCTGTATCGTGGCAATTTCATTCACGTTTGTGAATGTACTTTGCTGAAATTCATCTTCATGTGGAGCACACAGTTTCATCCTGTGCGTAGACGACTTTTACAAGATATTCGGAGAGATGTATGGATGGGAGGGGTTTAGAGGGATATGGGCCAAATGCAGGCAAATAGGCCATTATGGATAAGGTGGGCCGAAGGGCCTGTTTCCGTACTCTACAGCCATATGACTATTCACAATGAGATATAGATGATGTCCACAGGGCAGCCTTTTTTGTATCATAAATTCATGTTCAGAAGTTCAAGGAGCAGAATTGAGCCATTCGGCCCATCAAGTCTACTCCGCCATTCTATCATGGCTGATCTATCTCTCCCTCCTAACCCCATTCTCCTGCCTTCTCCCCATAACCCCTGGCACCCGTACTGATCAACAATACATCTATCTCTGCCTTAAAAATACCCGCTGACTTGGCCTTTATCGCTGTGCGTTTCAGATTGCATTTCACATATCAGTGAATCTGGCAGTTTTTTGTTAATGGGTAGGGAATTCTTCACAAGCTTTATGCCAAGTTGCAATAGGTATTTTCCAATTTGAAACTCGTTTGTGCTGAATTCTGGGCCAATTTTCTGCTGGGCCTTTGTTTCGTGTCTAGAGTCCCACTGAGAAGCAGCTTGCGTCTGTGTCAAATTAATTTCACACTGGATCCTTGGCAGAAAATAGATTTTTTAATAAATTCTATCATCAATTCCAGACAATAAGATGAAAGGCATGCCTACCAGCTGATTATGAATCTGCCTGCTCTGAATGAACTTTAGAAAAGCGTCTTAATGACATAACAAGCTAGCAAGGAATCAACCTGCATCTTACAATCCTCTCTGGATCATGCCATGGTGGAAGAATAATCCTCTCCACTCAGCCAGTGGAATCTGGCCACAGCCAGACATAAAAACACAAATAGTAGCTCTACTCAATAACTAAAAGTCTGCAGCCTCCTTTTGCTCTGGTATTTTATTTCATTCACATGTTTAAACTATAATGTTTTATGCGTCGGTCTTAATTGTTACAGTGTGCCATGTTGTTACTTGCGGGCGGAGCACCAAGACAAATTCCTTGTATGTGAACATACTTGGCCAAGACACTTATTCATGAGCACAAAAATCTGCAGATGATGCTGGAAATCTGAATGAAAGTCAGAAACACTGGGCAGGTCAGGCAGCATCTGTGGAGGGGGTATCCAGCACTCACTCACATGTTGTGAAAATGACCATTGACCTGAAATATTACTCGGTTTCACCCTCTACAGATGCTGCCTGATCTGCTCATTATTGCCAGAATTTTCTGTTTTCATTTTGGGAAAATATCATAATTTGTTCTTGTGCTGCACTAATTTGCATGTCCCACGGATCACTAAGTCCCACGTTGCACGGATCATTAAGTTGCATGTCCCACAGATCACACGACAAGAGCGTTTCACAGTATCCTGGTACATGTGACACCAATGGCTCCACCGTTGCTGAGCCCTCTACCATCAACGCCATGTGGATCTCCATTGACTCGATTCTCAACTGAGCAGCCCCATCGAGACGGTGGCCACGAGAGGAGATCAGAGGTGGTGATCGTGCAGAGAGTGCCCCACCATCTGACCCACCGTGGCCACTCCACCTGTCTGGAGTGGGATAAAGGACTCTCCACCAATGGCCCCATCCCCAGCATACTCAACGTCTCAACATTAAGCACGGTAAAGCACTCGCCAGTGGCCAGAACGGGTGCGTCTCCACCACACTCAACGCCTCAACACTCTCCTCACTCAAGGTCTCACTGTGGGTTAAAGCCCTCTCTACACACCAACATGGCTCTATCTTCACCACTCTCAACACTATTCAGGATAAAGCAGCCAGCTGCGAGAACAACCTCAGCATTACAGTTTTTACGTCTAACAGTTAGCAACATCTGCACGCTATTAAACCCTAAAGTAAACAACTAAACAATTAAAAATAAATAAAATATTTAAGTAAGGAATTAGAAATGTAAATTATTGAAAAGTTTAAAAAACAATAAAGGTGAGTAAAAAGTAAACAACTGAACTTTGGTTGAGTTTAGTGTCACGTGTACCGAGGTACAGTGAAGAGCTTTTGTTGCGTGCTAACCAGTCAGCGGACAGACGGACAATACATGATTACAATCAGGCCGTCCACAGTGTACAGATACAGGATAAAGGAATAACGTTTAGTGCGAGGTAAAGCCCAGTAAAGTCCGATTAAAGATAGTCCGAGGGTTTGCAATGAGGTAGAAGGGAGGTCAGGACCTCTCTCTAGTTGGTGAGAAGATGATTCAGTTGCCTGATAACAGCCGGGAAGAAACTGGCCCTGAATCTGGAGGTGTGCGTTTTCACCTTTATGTAATGAACATGTTCCTGGCAATGCCGACTGAGGTCAATGAGGCCCCAAGGCTTGTGTCAGGTCTCTCCTGCCCTTGGACCCAAGAGATGACGTCCCTGAAACAGGATCTAGAACGTCCAATGACCAAAGGCCATTATGATGAAGCAGCTCTAGCGGCTGGGACAACAATGGAAGCACAGACTGGCAGATCCACACACAGGCAAGGGCAAGGGGGCGATGGGGCACATGGTGGAGGTAGAATGAACCCGAGTCCAATTGGGGTCTCCATAAAATCATAAAGGGAATATACAGGGTGAATGCACAGAGATTTGCCCAAAGTACGGACTTAGGTTTAAGATGAGGGAAAAGATTGAATAGGAATCTGATGGGCAACTTTCAGCATCTGTGGAGAACATGGATAGGTGACGTTTCACAGAGTGCTGGAGTAACTCAGTGGGTCAGGCAGCATCTGTGGAGAACATGGATAGGTGACGTTTCACAGAGTGCTGGAGTAACTCAGTGGGTCAGGCAGCATCTGTGGAGAACGTGGATAGGTGACGTTTCACAGAGTGCTGGAGTAACTCAGCGGGTCAGGCAGCATCTGTGGAGAACATGGATAGGTGACGTTTCACAGAGTGCTGGAGTAACTCAGTGGGTCAGGCAGCATCTGTGGGGAGAAGGGTGATGCTACGGGTAGAGACCCTTCTTCAGACTGAGATTCAGGGGAGAGGGAAACAAGAGATATAGACGATGCAGAGAGATAAAGAACAATGAATGAAAGATATGAAAAATGTAAAGGTGATAAAGGGGGCAGGTTCTATAACATTTAGAAGAGAGTTACATGGATTTAATTTAATTTAGTTTAGTTTAGTTTAAAGATACAGCGCGGAAACAGGCCCTTTAGCCCACCGAATCCCCGCCGACCAGCGATCCCCGCACATTAACACTATCCTACACACACTAGGGACAATTTTACATTTACCAAGTCAATTAACCTACAAACCTGTACGTCTTTGGAGTGTGGGAAGAAACTGAAGATCTTGGAGAAAACCCACGCAGGTCACGGGCAGAACGTACAAACTCCGTACAGACAGCACCCGTAGTCAGGATGGAACCCGGGTCTCTGGCGCCGCGAGGCCGCTGCACCACCGTGACGTCCTATTGGTGATTATTGTTTGGGATGTCTGGCATGATTGGAATGTACTGGGTCTTTCATAATTAAAGCGGTTGTACATCGAAACACAGACAATAGGTGCAGGAGTAGGCCATTCGGCCCTTCAAGCCAGCACCGCCATTCCATATGATCATGGCTGATCATCCCCAATCAGTACCCCATTTCTGCCTTCTCCCCATATCCCCTTGATTCTGTTAACCTTAAGAGCCTTAAGAGATAAATATAACTCTCTCTTGAAAACATCCAGTGAATTGGCCTCCACTGCCTTCTGTAGTACAGATTCACGACTCTCTGGGTTGTCTTTTCCTCATCACAGTTATAAATGGCCGACCCCTCTTTCTTAAACTGTGACCTCTGGTTCTGGACTCCCCCACCATTAGGAGAATTGTTCCTGCATCTACCCTGTCAAATCTTCTAAGAATTAAATGTGTTTCAATAAGATATCCTCTCATCCTTCTAAATTCCAGAGTATACAAGAGCAGTCGACCCATTCTCTCAGCATATGACAGTCCCGTTATCCTGGGAATTAACCTGGTGAGCCTACGCTGCACTTCCTCAATAGCAAGAATGTCCTTCCTCAAATTAGGGGACCAAAACTGCACACAATACTCCAGGTATGGTTGCATCAGGGCCCTGTACAACTGCAGAAGGACAGTTTTTTTTTTTTTAATTTCAAAATAGACTTTATTCGTATAAATATTTACAATACATCAACCGTGTGAAAAATCCATCCGGCATTTTCGGAGGCGATACAAATTGTTCCATACAGTCTATATACATTTCTCAAATTTCGCGAATCGATACCCCACCCGTGCCACCCATGTGACCCCACCTTCCCTTATTTTGAGGGGCGTATCCACCATACCGTACCCCCCATGTCCTGCAGTCTGCAGTGGGCCAGTCGGCAACATTCCCCGACGGACATCTCGCTCTGCTGGGTGGTGAACAACGCTCGGGCAGACCAAAGAGCGTCTTTCACCGAGTTGATGACCCTCCAGCAGCACTCGAATTCAGAATGACATCCTTGCTGCTAAACTCAATGAAGGCCAACATCGCTTGGCTCAGTGTGGGGGCAAACACAGTACATAAACCAGCAGGATCACTCACAGTGGGCCGGGGAGAGGACAAGAAATGATTGGGAACCTTTGAAGATCAATAATTTGAGTGTTTTCCCACTTTGCTGAGCATGCAGAATATATTAATTCATCATGTCTGTTGGGATTGGAATGAAGCCTTATATGAAAAGTCTAATTACTAAATGAGCACCGGTGTTGCTTTGCCCAGAATGCTGATTCATTACTTGCCATCTCACAGTGCGGCCTCTGCAATCTTTGCTTCATTCCAGCTGCCAATGGTAGCTCCTTTAGTGAAATGCTACTGGATCTTGGAGTCCCAGATCATCAGGGAACTTGAAGGGACCTTTCAGGAAGGATGGAATTAATTTATTAGCCAAGTACATAAATATACTGGGAATTTGATTTGCCAACAGTCATAGCACAAAGCAAGAAGATACAAAAGTACATACAGATTAAACTTAAACAGCCACCACAGCGGTGTGTGAGAATCCCTGGGGCCATCAGTTCATTGTCCGGGCCACACACACGCACACAGCGCTCCTTCACCGTGATGTGACCAGGGTTGTACCGACCGCTGTCACTCTCTCTGCAGTCTCTGTCCGTCCCAACAGTCAGAAAACCGTCCACACTCGCACCAGACTCTGGGATGTCCTCGTGGAGCCATATCCCCACAAACACCGAGATCACCGCAGCCACGGCCCTCCCTCCAAGTCCCCACCAGCGCAGGCAGCACGTCCATCTTGTTTCTCCGCGACCTCACATTCCCCACTGTGATGGAAGGTGAACAACTTTTACCTTCTTCCTCCTATTCTCCCGCGATTGGGGCGATCGAAACTCCTGTGGTTGGAGATCCCGAAGTCGATCTCGAGCAAAGGGACTGCCTGCTCCTCGATGTTAAGGCCGCAGTGTGGACGGAGACACGATACGGAAAAAGTCGTATCTCCATCGAGCAAAGAGTTAAGAAGTTTCGCCCAACCCCCACCCCCACACCCACATAATACACAAAATAAAAGCAGAATAACAACATGCAAGTAAACACAGGCCAAAACCAGCACAAGACGAGGCAGGCTGCCTCGCTCAGCACCCACGCTGACCGGACTATGAGACCCTATCTCAAACGTACACAGAAGCTGCTCGGTCGCTGGTCAGCAGGCCAGGCACGACCTGTGGGGAAAGACATTGTTAGTGGTTCAGTACTACGTCTGTCAGAACAATGAAGCATTTTACTGTCCAAAGGACAAAATGCTGGAGGAACTCACGGGGGCATCAGTCTGAGGAAGCGTCGCGGACTTCTGGTTTTATACTTCATATTTTTAGAGATACAGCGTGGAAACAGGCCCTTCAGCTCACCGAGTCCGCACCGACCAGCGGTCACCCCATACACTCGCACTATCCTACACACTAGGGACAAGTTACAGAAGCAAATTAGCCTACAATCCCGCACGTCTGGAATGTGGGAGGAAACCGGAGCTGCTGAAGAAAACCCACGCAGGTCACAGGGAGAACGTACAAACTCCGTACAGACAGCACCCGTAGTCAGGATTGAACCCGGGTCTCTGGTGCTGTGAGGCAGCAACTACCACTGCGCCACTGTGCCGCTATGAAACGTCAGAACATTCCCTGTACAGATGCTGCCTGTTCCGCTGAGTTTCTCCATGAGGGGAATAGATAGGAGGAGTGGACGGAGAATTTTTAAACCCAGAGTAGGGGAAGCAAGAACCACAGGGTATAGGTTTACGGTGAGAGGGGAAAGATTGAATCCAAACATGAAGGGCAACTTTTTCACACAGAGGGCGGTGGGTGTAGGAACGAGCTGCCGGTGGAGGTAGTTGAGGCAGGGACTACAGCAACATTTAAAAGACATCTGACCAGCACATGGGTAGGAGGAGAAGGTCCACTCTAGGTTCAGTCAGGGTGAAATGTTGACAAGACCTGGGACACAAGGTTATTGTTCTTCTTCACGGTGAAGACAGGAGATCACCTGGGTCTCGCTGGGATGAAGGTGTTGTGAGGGCCAGCATCTGCACTAACAGTGTCAGTCCTTGTGTTGTATACAATATCCAATAGGTGCAGGAGTAGGCCACTTGGCCCTTCGTGCCAGCACCACCATTCAGTGTGATCATGGCTGATCATCCCCAATCAGTACCCCGTTCCTGCCTTCTCCCCATATCCCCTGACTCTGCTATCTTTAAGAACCCGATCTAGCCTCTGACCTTGGACCTGTACTCAAAGTAAGTAACTAAGTAAGTTTATTGAACAAGTATTCACATACAAGGAATTTGCCTTAGTGCTCCACCCACAAGTAACAACATGACATACAGAGACATTTACAAATGACTCTAAACATAACGAATGAAAACACTAAACATTAATAATAATAAGACATTAATGATAAAACACCATTGATCAAGCATGTGAACCAACAAAATACCAGATCAAAGGGCGGCTACAGATTATTGGCTGTTGAGCAGAGCAACTACTCGTGGATAAAAACTGTTTTTATGTCTGGCTGTGGCAGCTTTGACAGTCCGGAGTCGCCTTCCAGCAGGAAGTGATTCAAAGAGTTTGTGGCCAGGGTGAGAGGAGCAAGAACTTGCCCCCCCTGGCCCTTGCAGTGCACAGTTCATCAATGGACTCACCCTCGCACAGATGAGGGTGGTACCCAGAGAGCTGGTGCTGGCTCATTAGAGGGAAGGAACTGGAATAGTTTCCGCTCTTGAATATTGGTCCCTCAGGGAGTTGCATCTCCGTCCACCAGCCACTGTAACCTGCCACTTATTCACTTTGCTCCTGGCTGTGAAGTGACATGTTGTTCACTTGGATGAAACTCACAGGAATGCACAGAGTCGTTCCAGAATATCCCACAGCAACATCCTCCTTGATATTGATCCCTGCCGCTATCAAGCTCAGGTAACTGAGAGACCTGCACAGAATGGACACAGGCCCTTCTGCCCACCTTGCCCATGTTGACCCACTTGGCATACTGGGCTAGTCTAAATCATTCCTATCTATAAATCTGGCAGCACATTCTACATGTGAACAATTGTCTTGTCCTGAATTCTCTCTGCTATCTCCGCCCTCTCACCTTAACCCTGTGCCCTCTAGTTTTAGAATCCTCTACCCTGGGAAAAAGACAGTGAGTGTTCACTTTATCCGTATCTTAATAAGGTCACCTCTCAGCCTTCTACGCTTCAAAAAAAAAATGTCCCAGCCTATCCAACCTCTCCCTTTAGCTTGCACTGAATGTTATTCACTTTATCCGGTATCTGTACACTGTGGACGGCTCGAGTTACTGTGTTCAGTTACAGTTTAGTTTATTGTCACGTGTACCGAGGTACAGTGAAAAGCTTCTGTTGCCTGCTAACCAGTCAGCGGAAAGACAATACCGGTTACAATAAGTGGCAATACATGAAGCATTATTGTAATCATGTATTGGCTTTCCGCTGACAGGTTAGCGTGCAACAGAAGCTTTTCACTGTACCTCGGTACACGTGACAATAAACTCACTTCAACTAAGTTTTACAGTTTTACCTCCAGGTACTAAACTGAGGCCTAACGTACACTTAGCAGATTGCAAGTATATATTTATGGTGGAGATTGACAGATTTTGTCAGGGGTTATGGGGAGAAGGCAGGAGAATGGGGTTAGGACGGAGGGATAGATCAGCCATGATTGAATGGTGGAGTAGACTTGATGGGCCGAATGGCCTAATTCTGCTCCTATCACTTATGAACATAAACCATTAACAAGATAGTGAGCCCTGACCCCCCCCCCCCCCCCCCCCCACACTGCTCTGACGGTCAGCGCCCCCACCCTCTGCATTCTGTGTCCACCCGCCCCATCCACCCCAATCTCTGTGTGTCCAACCCACCCCAGTCTGTGTCTGCTCTCCCGTTAGGCCACGGCTCTGACTCTGCCTTCCTGCGGGTGATACATTGATTCGACCCAACGTCAACCAACGCTCGCTGCCCCCTGGAAGAAATGACTCATTACAAAATGTAAATGGAACCAGAATCGCCAGGCTGACTGTGTTTCTGGATCTGGTTACTATTTATGGATATAACTGAATTAATTGACATTGCATCATATATATATATATATATATATATATATATATATATATGTATAATTATGTATAATCATCTGAAATCAAACCATATCTAGTTGCCCTGACAACCCAAGTGAACTCAGCCAGTGCATCTACAGTGAGAACATTAACGGGCCTGTCCCACTTACGTGACTTTTTCGGCGACTGCCGGCACCCGTCACAGGTTGTTGCCGGTCGCCGAAAATGTTCAACATGTTGAAAATCGAGCGGTGACCAGAAAGACGCTACGAGTCTTTGGGCGACTGAGGAGACGACTCACGACCGTACAGGTGACATGTCGCGGGGTGAAGCCTGTATGGTCGTTAGTAGTTGCCCAAAGAGTCGTACCTTGTTCTGGTCGCCGCTGGATTTTCAACATGTTGAAAAATATTGGCGACCTGCTGCGACTATGACGGGTGCCGATAGTCGCCGCAAATGTCACGTAAGTGGGACTGGCCCATTACTTTACCGACCCAAGAGTATCCAGTGATCTGGAGCACGATTTACACTCATCTGGAAGAATCGAATTAAACAAGGCCAGTCCCACAGACAAATTACATTAAACCTATTTAGCACTGATTTCTGATAACAGATGAGATAACGCATGCAATTTGCTGCACATGGACTTGAGAAAGCTTCTGATACGGAGCCAAATAGCATCAACAACAGCACAAAGATTCATTGATGCCTCATCTCTACCAGTCCCATCTGCCCGTATTTGGCACAGATCACTAAACCTTTCCTATCCATTTACCTGAACAAATATATTTTAAATGCTGCCATAGTCCCAGCGTCAATTACCTCATCTGGCAGCTCGTGTGAAAAACTACCACCCTCTGTGTGAAAAAGTTACCCCTCAAATTCCTATTAAATCTTTCCCCTCTCATGACCTTAAACCCATGTCCTCTGGTTCTTGATTCAAATACCCTGGGTAACAGTTTGTGCATTTACCCGATCCAATCCCCGCATGATTTTATACACCTCTTGCATCTTATATGGCCATGGAGGGACGTGTTTGACTATATCGGCTGCCTTCCCGAGGTTGAGTGAAGTGTAGATGGTGGGGAGTGTGGTCTGTGTGTGGGACTGGGCACATCTACAATGGTGGGGAGTGTGGTCTGTGTGATGGACTGGGCTACATCTACAATGGTGGGGAGTGTGGTGTGTGTGGGACTGGGCTGCATCTACAATGGTGGGGAGTGTGGTGTGTGTGGGACTGGGCTACATCTACAATGGTGGGGAGTGTGGTCTGTGTGCTGGACTGGGCTGCATCTACAATGGTGGGGAGTGTGGTCTGTGAGGGACTGGGCTGCATCTACAATGGTGGGGAGTGTGGACTGTGTGATGGGCTGGGCTACATCTACAATGGTGGGGAGTGTGGTCTGTGTGATGGACTGGGCTGCATCTACAATGGTGGGGAGTGTGGTCTGTGTGATGGACTGGGCTGCATCTACAATGGTGGGGAGTGTGGTCTGTGAGGGACTGGGCTGCATCTACAATGGTGGGGAGTGTGGTCTGTGTGTGGGACTGGGCTACATCTACAATGGTGGGGAGTGTGGTCTGTGTGTGATGGACTGGGCTGCATCTACAATGGTGGGGAGTGTGGTCTGTGTGCTGGACTGGGCTGCATCTACAATGGTGGGGAGTGTGGACTGTGTGGGACTGGGCCACATCTACAATGGTGGGGAGTGTGGTCTGTGTGTGGGACTGGGCCACATCTACAATGGTGGGGAGTGTGGACTGTGTGATGGACTGGGCTGCATCTACAATGGTGGGGAGTGTGGTCTTGTATTGAATGGGATTATATAAATGAGGATCTCGGTGACTGAATGACACTCAGCTGGAGATGTTAGTCTGTCAGATTCCAATTGTTAGTGAACATAAACTGACTATCATCCATTAGCATTTAAATGTCTAGTGAAGTGGGAATTAAAGATCTCGTTGCCATTCTCGTGGAGGAGCTGAGAGCCAATGATCACCCATCCACGCTAGCAGATGACTGATTACTGATGGCACAAGGCGTGGGAGGCCCCTAATGCTTCACAAATAGATGTTGTCCACACCCTGGTAGCAATATGGAGTTTGCAAAGCGAGAAGGACAGTGAGCAACAGAACATAAGAAGAAAGATAAGAATTGCAGAGACTATCACAACGTTTAAGAAACATTTAGACCGGTGCATGGAGAGGCCAAGTTGAGACGGTATGGGCCAAACATGGGCAGGTGGGGCATATTGGCCGGTGTGGACAAGTTGGGCTGAAGGGCCTGTTTCCACACTGTATCACTCTATGACTCATTGTGTGTGGGGACTAGTCACAGGGCTGTGTCTGTGTCTAGAGCATCATGGCTGATCCTGTGTTCCGATCATGTTTCATCCACAAAACCGAATGTCCACTGATTCCTTCTGATTCATGACTGTCCAATAATGCAGTGATCTCAGCCCCAAATATATTCCACATTCCCACAGGTTCCCACTGCCCTCTGTGGCAGAGAACTCCACAGATTCACAACTCTCTGGGTGAAAACGTTTTCTCTCATCTCAGTTTTAAATGGCCTCTGTTTTATTTTTAGATAGATTGTGGCCCCTGGTTCTGGACTCCCCCAACATTGGGAACATTTATCCTGCATCTAGCTTATCCAGTCCTTTTATAGAAACATAGAAACATAGAAAATAGGTGCAGGAGTAGGCCATTCGGCTCTTCGAGCCTGCACCGCCATTCAATGTGATCATGGCTGATCATCCAACTCAGTATCCCGTACCTGCCTTCTCTCCATACCCCCTGATCCCTTTAGCCACAAGTGCCACATCTGACGCCCTCCTAAATATAGCCAATGAACTGGCCTCAACTACCTTCTGTGGCAGAGAATTCCAGAGACTCACGACTCTCTGTGTAAAGAATGTTTTCCTCATTTCGGTCCTAAAGGAATTCACCCTTATCCTTAGACTGTGACCCCTTGTTCTGGACTCCCCCAACATCGGGAACAATCTTCCAGCATCTAGCTTGTCCAACCCCTTAAGAATTTTGTAAGTTTCTATAAGATCCCCCCTCAATCTTCTAAATTCCAGCGAGTACAAGCCGAGTCTATCCAATCTTTCCTCATATGAAAGTCCTGACATCCCAGGAATCAGTCTGGTGAATCTTCTCTGTACCCCCTCTATGGCAAGGATGTCTTTCCTCAGATTTGGAGACCAAAACTGTACGCAATACTCCAGGTGTGGCCTCACCAAAACCCTGTAAAACTGCAGTAGAACCTCCCTGCTCCTATACTCAAATCCTTTCGCTATGAATGCTAACATACCATTTGCTTTCTTCACTGCCTGCTGCACCTGCATGCCTACTTTCAATGACTGGTGTACCATGACACCCAGGTCTCGTTGCATCTCCCCCTTACCTAATCTGCCACCATTCAGATAATAGTCTACCCTCATGTTTTTGCCACCAAAGTGGATAACCTCACATTTATCCACATTATACTGCATCTGCCCATGCATTTGCCCATTCACTCAGCCTATCCAAATCACCCTGCAGCCTCCAAGCATCCTCCTCACACCTAACTATACCCCCCAGCTTGGTATCATCTGCAAATTTGGAGATGTTGCATTGAATTCCCTCGTCCAAATCATTAATATATATTGTAAATAGCTGGGGTCCCAGCACTGAGCCTTGCGGCACCCCACTAGTCACTGCCTGCCATTCTGAAAAGGACCCGTTTACTCCTACCCTTTGCCTCCTGTCTGCTAGCCAGTTCTCTATCCACATCAATACTGAACCCCCAATACCGTGTGCTTTAAGTTTGTATGCTAATCTCTTATGCGGGACCTTGTCGAAAGCCTTCTGAAAGTCTAGATATAACACATCCACTGGTTCTCCCTTATCCACTCTACTAGTTACATCCTCAAAAAATTCTATCAGATTTGTCAGACATGATTTACCTTTCGTAAATCCATGCTGACTTTGTCCAATGATTTCACCACTTTCCAAATGCGCTGCTATCCCATCTTTAATAACTGACTCTAGCAGTTTCCCCACTACCGATGTTAGACTAACTGGTCTGTAATTCCCCGCTTTCTCTCTCCCTCCTTTTTTAAAAAGTGGGGTGACATTAGCTACCCTCCAATCCTCAGGAACTACTCCAGAATCTAAGGAATTTTGAAAAATTATCACTAATGCATCCACTATTTCTGTGGCTACCTCCTTGAGTACTCTGGGATGCAGACTATCTGGCCCTGGGGATTTATCGGCCTTCAATCCGTTCAATTTACCCAACACCACCTCCCGGCTAACCTGGATTTCACTCAGTTCCTCCATCTTATTTGACCCCCGTTCCACTGCTATTTCCGGCAGATTATTTATGTCTTCCTTAGTGAAGACAGAACCAAAGTAGTTATTCAATTGGTCTGCCATGTCCTTGTTCCCCATGATCAATTCACCTGTTTCTGACTGCAAGGGACCAACATTTGTTTTAACTAGTCTCTTTCTCTTCACATATCTATAAAAACTTTTGCAGTCAGTTGTTATGTTCCCTGCCAGTTTCCTTTCATAATCTATTTTCCCTTTCCTAATTAAGCCCTTTGTCCTCCTCTGCTGCATTCTGAATTTCTCCCAGTCCTCCGGTAGGCTGCTTTTTCTGGCAAATTTGTATGCCTCATCTTTTGTTTTTATACTATCCCTGATTTCCCTTGTTATCCATGGATGCACCACCTTCCCCGATTTATTCTTTTGCCAAACTGGTATGAACAACTTTTGTACTTCATCCATGCAGTCTTTAAATACCTTCCATTGCACTTCCACTGTCAACCCTTTAAGAATTTTATACCTTTTTATAAGATCCCCTCTCACCGTTCTAAATTCCAGTGAATACAAGCCCAGTCTTTCCAATCTTTCCTCATATGACAGCCCGCCACCCTGGGAATTAACCTCGTAGACCGACGCTGCACTGCCTCAATAGCATGGATGTCTCTAATCCCCCTTTGATTTTATACACCTCTATAGTATCACCCCTTACACTCCAATTTCAAGGCAGTATGTACAAACCTGTATGTACCAGATCAGGTCAGGGGGAGTTCCCCCGCCACGGGTACTCGTGCTACCTGCTCCATGGTCGGATAGTCGGTGACTAAACTATCTCCCCCACCTGGTTTGTCAGGTGAGGAGGGGGCTGTGGACGCCAGCAGGATCAAACACAAGACCTGTCAAAGAGTGGATGAACTCCTAGCGAGCCAATGGCCATCCACACTTCAGTAGAAGTTGCGATCAATGTCGTACACGGCATTGTAAGGAACATTCCCATCAGAATCCACCACCACTGCGTCGCTAATGTTTTCAACGATGATGAATAAGGATCTCGACCAGAAACGTTACCTATTCTTTTTTCTCCAGAGAAGCCGCTTAGTTACTCCAGCATTTTGTGTCTGTCTGTCTTCGGTGTAAACCAGCATCTGCAGTTCCTTCCTGCACCAGTATCTACAACATCTGTATCTGCCTATCACTTGCCAGGCTTTGCCCCACACATCCTCTCTTCCAGCTTTCGCCGCCCTTCATCCACAATCAGTCTAAAGCGTCCCGATCTGAAACGTCATCTATCCGTGCTCTCCACAGATGCTGCCTGGCCCGCTGAGTTACTCCAGCACTCTGTGAAACGTCACCCATCCATGTTGTCCACAGATGCTGCCTGGCCCGCTGAGTTACTCCAGCACTCTGCGTCTATCTTCGGTATAACCAGCATCTGCAGTCAATGTTGGTACTTAGACATTTTCCGATAGCCAACACCTTGTGTTGCTTGAGCCTCTATCTCTGTCCAGGTTAAGAAAGCCAACGTGATCCCAGCAGTCCAAACAAGCTCGGACCAAAGTTCCAAGGAATGACTATTGCAGTGGTCCAGCAGTGAGGAGAATGAGCCAACCCTCTCCCCCCTCCACTGCCCACAGACCGTGCATCATAGTGAATCTTCCCCAGTGCCCACAGACCGTGCATCATAGTGAATCTTCCCCAGTGCCCACAGACCGTGCATCATAGTGAATCTTCCCCCAGTGCCCACGGACCGTGCATCATAGTGAATCTTCCCCAGTGCCCATAGACCGTGCATCATAGTGAATCTTCCCCAGTGCCCACGGACCGTGCATCATAGTGAATCTTCCCCAGTGCCCACAGAGCGTGCATCATAGTGAATCTTCCCCCAGTGCCCACGGACCGTGCATCATAGTGAATCTTCCCCAGTGCCCACGGACCGTGCATCATAGTGAAACTTCCCCCAGTGCCCACGGAACATGCATCATAGTGAATCTTCCCCCAGTGCCCACGGACCGTGCATCATAGTGAATCTTCCCCAGTGCCCACAGACCGTGCATCATAGTGAATCTTCCCCCAGTGCCCACGGACCGTGCATCATAGTGAATCTTCCCCAGTGCCCATAGACCGTGCATCATAGTGAATCTTCCCCAGTGCCCACGGACCGTGCATCATAGTGAATCTTCCCCAGTGCCCACGGACCGTGCATCATAGTGAATCTTCCCCCAGTGCCCACGGAACATGCATCATAGTGAATCTTCCCCCAGTGCCCACGGACCGTGCATCATAGTGAATCTTCCCCCAGTGCCCATAGACCGTGCATCATAGTGAATCTTCCCCCAGTGCCCATAGACCGTGCATCATAGTGAATCTTCCCCAGTGCCCACGGACCGTGCATCATAGTGAATCTTCCCCCAGTGCCCACAGACCGTGCATCATAGTGAATCTTCCACCAGTGACCACGGACCGTGCATCATAGTGAATCTTCCCCCAGTGACCACGGACTGGGCATCATAGTGAATCTTCCCCAGTGCCCATAGACCGTGCATCATAGTGAATCTTCCCCCAGTGACCACGGACCGTGCATCATAGTGAATCTTCCCCCAGTGACCACGGACTGGGCATCATAGTGAATCTTCCCCAGTGCCCATAGACCGTGCATCATAGTGAATCTTCCCCCAGTGCCCACAGACCGTGCATCATAGTGAATCTTCCCCCAGTGCCCACGGACCGTGCATCATAGTGAATCTTCCCCCAGTGCCCACAGACTGTGCATCATAGTGAATCTTCCCCAGTGCCCACGGACCGTGCATCATAGTGAATCTTCCCCCAGTGCCCACAGACTGTGCATCATAGTGAATCTTCCCCAGTGCCCACGGACCGTGCATCATAGTGAATCTTCCCCCAGTGCCCACAGACTGTGCATCATAGTGAATCTTCCCCAGTGCCCATGGACCGTGCATCATAGTGAATCTTCCCCAGTGCCCACGGACTGGGCATGGTGATGCTCTGCAGTACACAGAGGCAAAGGAATTGGCAAGGCAAGGACATAATTTATTTATGAGCTGCTATGATCAACAGCCTGCAGCCGTAAAGCACTGTGCAAGCAGATTCAATAATAACTTCCAAATTAGCATTCGACAAATACTTGAAGGGGAAAAAACCAATACAGGGTCATGGAATTCCGTAAAGAGCAAATCGCACAGTGCTGGAGGAAGTCAGCGGGTCGGGCAGCATCTGTGGTGGGCATGGACAGATGATATATCTTTGAGCGGGGGGGGGGGGGGGGGAGAAAGCTGGAACAGGGAGGTAGGGGTGGGGGTGGGCAAAGCCTGACGAGTGAGAGGTGGATACAGAAGAGGGCGGTGAGTGGTAGATGGATGGGGCGAGTGAGTGAGTGACAGAAGCTGGCGGAGAGATGGAGACAAAAGGGAGTTGGATAAGGAGAGAAGAGGAGGAGTGAAAAGTGAAGCAGGAGGGAGGGGTTTAGATGGGAGGTGGGGGGGAGGAGGAGGAGGAGGGGACTTGGGGATGGGAGCTAAGTGAACAGCAGTTGGTGACTGGGATGGAGCACAAAGTGCTGCCAGATCTCAGTGGATCAGAGAGCATCAGATGCACACAGTCTCTTGCCCAGAGTAGGGGAATCGAGGACCAGATGACAGGTTCAAGGTGAAGGGGAAAAGATTTAGTAGCAATCTGAGGGGTAACAGTTTCACGCAGAGGGTGGTGAGTGTAAGGAACAAGCTGCCAGAGGAGGTACTTGAGGCTGGGACGATCCCAACCATTAGGCAACAGTTAAACAGGACAGGTTTGGAGGGATATGGACTAAAAGCAGGCAGGTGGAACTAGTGCAGCTGGGACATGTTGGCCAGCATGGGTAAGTTGGGGCGAAGGGCCTGTTTCCATGCTGTATCACTCTATGACTATGGATCTCTGTTGGGGAACGAGAGAGATCAAGGGACAGAAGTTTAGGGGTAACATGAGGGGGAACTTCTTTACTCAGAGAGTGGTAGCGGTGTGGAATGAGCTTCCAGTGGAAGTGGTGGCGTCAGGTTCGTTGGTATCATTTACAAATAAATTGGATAGGCATATGGATGAGAAGGGTATGGAGGGTTATGGTATGAGTGCAGGCAGGTGGGACTAAGGGAAAAAAGTTGTTCGGCACGGACTTGAAGGGCCGAGATGGCCTGTTTCCGTGCTGTAATTGTTATATGTTATATGGTTAACGAGGATAGATGACATTTTGTGTCGGGTCCCTTCTTCAGACTCTGCTGCCATCAGCTGGAGGAATGTGCAGCAGCGAATGGCCCTTTAAATGGTGACCATCCCTTTAAATGGTGGCATTCCCTTTAAATTGTAGAATTGCAGTAGACATGATGGGTTGAATGGCCCAATTCTGCTCCTTCATCTCCTGGTCTACGGTAAATGGTGTATCCTTATAAGAAGCCCCTAAAACTGGGGACAGGGTACTGATTGTGGATGATCAGCCATGAGCACATTGAATGGCGGTGCTGGCTTGAATGGCTGATTGGCCTACTTCCGCACCTATTGTCTATGTTTCTATGTTTCTGTTTCTATATTTCTATCCATGTTCTCCAAAGATGCTGCCTGACCCGCTGAGTTACTCCAGCACTCTGTGAAACGTCACCTATCCATGTTCTCCACAGATGCTGCCTGACCCGCTGAGTTACTCCAGCACTCTGTGAAACGTCACCTATCCATGTTCTCCACAGATGCTGCCTGACCCGCTGAGTTACTCCAGCACTCTGTGAAACGTCACCTATCCATGTTCTCCAAAGATGCTGCCTGACCCGCTGAGTTACTCCAGCACTCTGTGAAACGTCACCTATCCATGTTCTCCACAGATGCTGCCTGACCCGCTGAGTTACTCCAGCACTCTGTTTATTATTTAATTCCCTTTAAACCACAAGGATCTCTTTCATGAACAACAGCTGGGTTTTTTTTCTTTAGCAGTCAGCTGTTTATTGATCCGTTCTAGTTCCAACACTGCATTCAATACAAGATTACATCTTAGTGTTCAGTGTGATGATTCTTGTTTGCCTTTTAAAGACGTGACATGGATATGCAGGGAATGGAGGGGCTTGGATCACGTGCAGGCAGAGGGGATTAGTTTATCTTGGCATCAGGTACAGCACAGATATTGTGGGCCGAAGGGCCTGTGCTGTACTGATCTCTGCTCTCTCACCCACAACAATTCTGATCCATGCGCCACCTCACACAAGCTCCATACTTTAATTGGAGAAGATGTCATTTGTTTTTCTCTTCCTTGTTCCTCTCAGGCCCACAGCTCAGAGTCATGTTTGCAGCAGGGTGGTGCGTAGAGGTGGAATTACTTAGTATTTTCCACGAGCCGGCAGCCAGCCTGTGGTGTGTGAGATGCAATGGGCAGGCATGTGTAGCGTAGAAATTCACAACGGTGCAATGTCATACTGCACCAAACCATTGCTCTCATCATTATTCCTGCCTTGTACAGGGCAGGCTGGATCCATACAGCCTGCATCCCTAAACATTCCCATTCCATGTCCCAACCGGCTCACACTAATCATTTAGCTGAGATTTCAGCTCCCTCTCGAATGCCCAGATCTACGCATTGTAATGTTTATTAATCAGACAGCTTCTAAGACACGATACATCCACACGTTCTTTGATGAAATGACACAATGGCAGACTGCCGAGGGTTGAGCTGCATCTGCGATTGCTAATGTGTGATTTTACCACGGGAAGAGTTGGTGGCTTGTGCCTGTGTGTTAGTTATCTCACTCTGTCAGCAGTGAGGAGCAGGCAGAGCAGAGCAGTGTGTCTGGAAATCACTGCTGTCCTCAGGCAAACCAACGACCCCCCTGGTCTTGCCCTGGGCTCCCGCTGTGTGCTGGAAGACATGAAGTGGAATATGAGAGATGGGGTTAAAGATCAAAGCAGCTGAGCGCTGCACAACTCAAACATCAAACATAGTCAGCCTTCATCATCCATCTGTGTCATTGTGCTGGAGGATGAGGGGTAAAAAACCACGAGGGCAATAGATCTGGACTTTTACCCAGAGTAGGGGAACCAAGAACCACAGGACATAGGTTTAAGGTGAGAGGGGAAAGATATAATAAGAACCCCAGGGGCAACTTTGTCACACAGAGGGTGGTGGGTGTATGGAACGAGCTGCCGGATGAGGTAGTTGAGGCTGGGACTATCACAACATTTAAGAGACATTTGGACGGGTGCATGGATAGGAAAGGTTCAGAGGCATGTGGGCTAAACGTGGACAGGTGAGACTAGTGTAGATGAGCAACGTGGTCGCCATGGCCAAGTGTTTCAGTGTTCACTCTTTGTCTCTCCACAGATGCTGCCCAACTGAGTATTCACAGCAATTTCTGATGTTATATTAATACCACACTCCAAAGACATACAGGTCAATTGGCTTCTGTAAAATTGTAAATTGTCCCTAGTGTGTAGGGTAGTGTTAGTGTACGGGGTGATCGCCGGTTGGCACGGACTTGGTGGGCCGAAGGGCCTGTATCAGTGCTGTATCTCTAAAGTCCAGTTCTCCAATAGACCAGGTAGCTCTGCATCTGCAGCAACCCCCTGACTCATTGGCCCTTGGCACTGGACAAGGCTTCACATTCTGACCCTGTCCCTGGTGTGTACATCTGATCAGACCGTCTTTTACAAAGAGTATCGTTAAACATTTGATACAGAGAAAAACAGAAGGGTTTCTGAGGAATTATATTTTGTTTCCAGTCATCATAATTCAAGTGGTCCAGCACAGTACTGACCTCCCCACCATCGAAGGCCCATCACAGTACTGACCTCCCCACCATCGAAGGCCCATCACAGGTACTCACCTCCCCACCATCGAAGGCCCATCACAGTACTGACCTCCCCACCATCGAAGGGATCTACAGGAGGCACTGCCTCAAAAAGGCAGCCAGCATCATCACAGACCCACACCGCCCTGGCCACGCTCTCATCTCGCTGCTACCATGGGGAAGAAGGTACAGGAGCCTGAAAACCGTGACCTCCAGGTTCAAGAGCAGCTTCTTCCCAGCAACCATCAGGCTCTTGAACACTACACAACACTGACCTCAGCAACTGTGATCTCCTGTGGACTGTTAGAAAGAGCTCTAGCGGCTAGTGGAATCAAGGGATATGGGGAGAAGGCAGGCACGGGTTATTGATTGGGGACGATCAGCCATGATCACAATGAATGGCGGTGCTGGCTCAAAGGGCTGAATGGCCTCCTCCTGCACCTATTTTCTATGTTTCTATGTGTCTATGTCACTACGGACTTTGGTTCGGCGCCGTTACTTAGTAGTATGATTATTAAATGATTATATTATTGAAGATTGTGCAAGTATCTGTGCGTTGTGTTTACGAGTGTGTAGCACTGCAACGAGCAATAATTACATCACTCTATTGCCGTACATATGACAATTAAATACTTTTTGACTCTTGACTTGAAATGGTACGATGCTGTAAAATAATTAGAATCTATAATTATGTTGATTTATTACAGAAACAACAGATATTTTAATAGATTGTTTGCTGGCAATACCACAATTGTTAACTTGCTGACTCAGCTTCACAAGATGCATAACTTGCTTTTTTTTACAGAGATCACTGTAATTAAAAATGCTTCAAATGTGCATCTTAATTAAGACCAGTGAGCGCTGTACAATTCACCTTAAACATCTGCAGTGTGTCTCTTGCAGACTAAAAGGTGCCAGTTTGCATATCAAGTGAAAATAGAGTTACATTTATCAACAATATCATTCCCAACACTAATATTCCCAACACTGGGAACACTTGTAGAAACAGATGCTGATTACATCAAGGATTGTGCAGCACAGCGGTAGAGTTGCTGCCTCACAGCGCAAGGGATCCAGGTTCGATCCCAACTACGGGTGCTGTCTGTATGGAGTTTGCACGTGACCGCGTATGTTTTCTCCGAGATCTTCCGTTTCCTCCCACACTCCAAACATGTACAGGATTGTAGGTTAATTGGCTTGGTAAAATTGTAAATTGTCTCTAGTGTGTTAATGTGCAAGTATCGCTGGTCGGTGCAAACTCAGTAAGCCGAAGGGCCTGTTTCCACACTGTACCTCTAAACTAAAACACTAAACACTAAATAAACACAGAGTGCTGGAGTAACTCAGCGGGTCAGGCAGCATCTGTGGAGAACATGGATAGGTGACGTTTCACAGAGTGCTGGAGTAACTCAGCGGGTCAGGCAGCATCTGTGGAGAACATGGATAGGTGACGTTTCACAGAGTGCTGGAGTAACTCAGCGGGTCAGGCAGCATCTGTGGAGAACATGGATAGGTGACGTTTCACAGAGTGCTGGAGTAACTCAGCGGGTCAGGCAGCATCTGTGGAGAACATGGATAGGTGACGTTTCACAGAGTGCTGGAGTAACTCAGCGGGTCAGGCAGCATCTGTGGAGAACATGGATGGGTGACGTTTCACAGAGCGCTGGAGTAACTCAGCGGGTCAGGCAGCATCTGTGGAGAACATGGATGGGTGATGTTTTAGATCATGACCCTTCTTCAGAGCTAAAATAATGTAATGTGTCAACAAAACTTAAGTTTAAACGAATAAATGCTCACTTAGTTCTCCTCTCTCCAATTAACTTCTACGAGACCCTCCCTCACTACTCCCGCTCTGTGATTCCTGCCGTCTGAACAAGGGTCCCGATCCAAAACGTCACCTATCCATGTTCTCCACAGATGTTGCCTGACCCGCTGAGGTATTCCAGCGCTCTGTCCTTTTTTTGTAGCCAGCATCTGCAGTTCCTCATTTCTAAATCTAATCCTAAATCTAAACCTACTATTTGCCCCATTGGTGACCCTCGGACTATCCTTGGCCAGACTTTGCTGGCTTTACCTTGCACTAAACGTTATTGCCTTATCCTGTATCTGTGCACGGTAAATGGGTTGATTGTAATCATGCATTGTCTTCCTGCTGACAGGCAACAGAAGCTGTTCACTGTACCTCGACTTGTGACAATAGACTAAAATAAACTCATTGAATGGTGTAATTTTTCAGAGTAAAACATTCCAATGCGTTTGGTTACATCAACCACTAGCGGCGCACATTGAATGAACATCCGTGTGACGCTGGCGGTATCTGCACGTACTGTCGTGTAAAAGCACGAAACATCTGAGGAATAAATAGTTCATGTGTTTGTTGCATTCACCCCTACAACACGGAGACTACAACAAGGAACTGCAGGTGCTGCAATCTGGAGCAAAACACAAGGTGCTGGAGGAACTCAGCGGGTCAGGCAGCATCTGTGGAGGGAATGGATGGATGATATTTCGGGTCAGGACCCTTCTTCAGACTCATAAGGGCCTGTCCCACATAGGCGATTTTTTAGGCGACTGCCGGCGAATGCGACAATGGAATTCACTGAAGTCAGCACCGGCGACAACCTATGTTAACCTGGCGACAAGTACGACAGCACCCACATCAAGTTACGCTCATTGGCGTCAAACCCACGGTCACCACTGTCGGCAACATTTTTTCAACATGTTGAAAATCCAGCAGCAACCAGAAAGACGCTACGACTCTTTGGGCGACTGAGGAAGCAACTCACAGCCATACAGGCAACACCCCGGCGACCATGTGGCAACAGCCTAGTGGGACAGGCCATAAGTCCCCATAATATCACCATCCAGCCCCACTGTTGCCTCAGCAGCTCATTGCTGCCCCCTGTCAGGGTTGGAGTGTACAGCAATCTCCAGTGACCTGAATCTTCTCGGTAAATGGCGAATCATTTGGGCTCTGCGTACAGGCTAATAAATCTTCACAGCCTTCGTTCCAACAACTCCCACACATCAGTGCATCTCGATTTTGGAAAATGTTGGAGTTAACTCTGTTGTAGAGACATTAACAGCAATCCTCTGCAATAGATTTGTGTGTCGTTGTGTGCAGTGATTTGTCACACAGAGGGTGGTGGGTGTATGGAACGAGCTGCCAGAGGAGGTAGTTTTGGATAGGTATATGGATAGGAAAGGATGAGAGGGATGTGGGCCAAACGCAGGCAGGTGTGACCAGTGCAGATGGGACATCTTTGTTGCCATGGGCAAGTTCATAGGATCATAAGGTCATAAGTAATAGGAGCAGAATTAGACCATTCGGCCCATCAAGCCTACTCCGCCACTCAATCATGGCTGTGGCAGCTTTGTCAATCCGGAGTTGCCTTCCAGAGGGAAGTGCTTCAAAGAGTTTGTGGCCAGGGTGAGAGGGGTCAGAGGTGATCTTGCCCGCTTGCTTCCTGGCCCTTGCAGTGTACAGTTCATCAATGGAGGGAAGGTTGCAGCCAATAACCTTCTCTGCTGATCGGACGATTCGCTGCAGCCTCCAGGTTTCGTGCTTGGTGGCTGAGCCAAACCAGACCATGATGGAGAAGGTGAGAACAGACTCTACAATGGCCGTGTAGAATTGGACCATCATTGCCTGTGGCAGATTGTGCTTCCTCAGCTGCCGCAGGAAGTACATCCTCTAGTGTGCCTTTTTGACTTTAAGGGTGTAAAAAAGACATTTGCTTTGAGATTTATGAGGGTGTTGCCAGGACTCGAGGGCCTGAGCTACAGGGAGAGTATGGGACTTTATTCCTTGGAGTGCAGGAGGCTATGGAGTGATCTTATAGAGGTGTATAAAATCATGAGGGGAATAGATAGGGTGAATGCACAGAATCTTTTACCCAGAGTAGTGGAACCAAGAACCAGGGGACAAAGGTTTAAGGTGAGAAGGGAACGATTTAATAGGAACCCGAGGGGCAACATTTCCACTCAGAAGTTGATGGGTGTGTGGAACGAGCTGCCAGAGGAGGTAGTTGAGGCAGGGACTACAACAATATTTTCAAGAAACTTGGACAGGTACATGGATAGAAAAGGTTTAGAGGGATATGGGCCAAACAGGCAAATGGGATTGGCTTTGATGGGGGCAACTTGGATGAGTTGGGCTGAAGGGCCTGTCTCAGTGTTGTACGACTCTGGAGAGGCAACGAGTGGTTTGGTTTGGATCTGGGGACAGTGTTGTGTCGATCATTGTGTAAACAACTTGGGGTGCAAATAAAACTGTCCCATTGAATATATTGCAACTACTTTGGAAAGAGGGAGTCAAAAACACAATTGTTCTGGTGATTTATGTATATTTATACTGCAGTCATTTGTTTGGAATTATTTTATATATAATTTGTGCATCGTTGCCTCTCACTTGTCATCGCAGGAATTTATTTTGTACAAACAGGTCACAACTATTACAAAATCTGAATCTCAATGAGTTCTTTAAATATATTGTTCACATCTGATTTATAAGATTCAGTCTGACGCAGTGTTCAGTAATTTAAAAGACATTTGGACAGGTACATGGAAGGTTCAGAGAGATGGGCCAAACCGAGGGCAGGTGGTACTGGTGTAGATGGGGCTTCTCGGTTAGCATGGACACGTTGGGCCGAAGGGCCTGTTTCCGTGCTGCATGACTCTATGGATGTATTATTTCACTATTATTGTTCCAAATTCCAATTCTGAACTGAATATCTCCCGGATGTGAATCGATGTATTTCGAGGTTGCAATATTGCCATTAAAAATAACATTCCAATACTAAATTAATAAAACAACATTTTTGTAATACTATATTATGAATTCTTCATTTTCTCTTAGCAATGTCATAAGGAATGGCAACAGAATTAGGCCATTCGGCCCATCAAGTCTACTCCACCATTCAATCATGACTGATCTATCTCACCCTCCAACCCTATTCTCCTGCCTTCTCCCCATAACGTCTGGCACCCGTCAATCTCCGCCTTAAATATACCCACTGACTTGGCCTCAACAGCCTCTGTAGCAATGAATTCCACAGATTCACAATCCTCTGACTAAAGAAAATGTTCCTCATCTCCTTCCTAAAAGAACGTCCTTAAATTCTGAGGCTGTGACCTCTAGTCCTAGACTCTCCCACAAGTGGAAACACAAGTGTCCCACAAGTGGTCCCCCCTCAGTCTTCTAAACTCCAGTGAGTACAGGCCCAGTGCCGACAAACGCTCATCATAGGTTAACCCAATCATTCCTGGGATCATTCTTGTAAACCTCCTCTGCAACCTCTCCAGAGCCAGCACATTATTCCTCAGATATGGTGCCCAAAATTGCTCACAATATTCCAAATGCGGCCTGACCAGCACCTTATAGATCCTCAGCATTACATCCCTGTTTTTTGTGTACAAGCCCTCTTGAAATAAATGCTATGGTTGAGTTTGCTTTCTTTACTACCGATGTGTTAATGTGTATCGTTACCTGATTTGACTGGATAGTGGGCAATCAAGAGCTTTTCATTGTACCTCCGCACGCAACAATTATAAACTTCAACCTAATCGAATCCTTCAGATCATTTGGAATGTGTGTTTCTCAGTTTCATCCCGGCTGTTATCAACAGAACCTTCCTATCACCAACTAGAGAGCGGTCCTGACCTCCCATCTACCTCATTGGAGACCCTCAACTATCTTCAATCACACTTTACTGGACGTTATCCTGCACTAAACATTATTCCCTTTATCCTGTACACTGTGGACGGCTCGATTGTAATCATGTATTGTCTTTCCGTTGATTGGTTAACACGCAACAAAAGCTTTTCACTGTACCTTGGTACACGTGTCAATAATAAAACTTAAACCTAAATCTGATCCCCAAAAGTGAATAGACTATAGTAGGCCATTCGGCCCTTCGAGCCAGCACCGCCATTCATTGTGATCACAGCTGACCATCCCCAATCAGTGCCCCATTCCTGCCTTCTCCCCATATCCCCTGACTCCGCTATCTTTAAGAGCCCTATCTAGCTCTCTCTTGAAAGTACGTCTCGATACAAAAGATTTATAATTTCTCCAAATGCCTATATTTGGAGAAATCCTGACAAAATATAGTTTCTTTAATATCTTTGTCTTCGTAATGTTTAGTTTGGAGATACAGCCCATAAAACAGGCCCTTCGGCCCACCGAGCGTGTGCTGACCATCTGATACTTGATATATGGTATGACCTGAGTGGACAAATCATGTCCACGGGCGGTGACGGCGACCACCACAACGAGCCTAGTACAGCTGAGAGCTGCCGGGGCTGGGAGTCGCTGAGTGAGTCCAGAGCCAGGGCTGGGAGCCGCTGAGTGAGTCCGAAGGTGGCTCCTGGAGCAGATTGCAGTCCGAGCCGGAGCCTGGGCCAGGAGCCACTGAGCCTACACACCCCCCTCACCCCTCCCCCACACCCCTACCAGACACACCCCTCCCCTCCTCCCACAAACCCCCCTTCCACCTACACACCCCTCCCCACCACACCCCCTGCCCACCCCCCCCCCATATTTTAAGAGCTATTCACATTTCAAACTTTAATAAATCCCTTTTCCACTTGCCGTGCCCATCAGCTGTGCCTGCGCAGTAATGCCTGCGTGTTCTATGTCACAATGGGAACCCAATGGGCGGGAATGGAGGCGCCACCGGAGGGTCACTAAGGGGGGGGGGGGGAGGGGGGCAAGGGGCGGAGTGGGGAGGGGGGAGGGAAAGCTGCGGTGGGGGGGGGTGAAGGGTGGGCTGGGGGAGGGGTGAGGGAGGAGGGGGGGATCCGGGGCGTCACAACGGGAACCGTCAGCTGCACCTGCACTGTTGGGGGCTAAGCGTGGGTGGTAGAATGTTGCATTGGGGGACCAGGCCTCCCGTGTGAGAATGTGACCCAACGGGTCCCACTTAGTCTAGCGTACATTTAAATACGAATAAACACAAACCTGACACGTAGACCCCTGTGGTTATACTCACACAAACATTAACATGATTAAAGGTGCAGATTCATATTTATAAATGGCTTTGTATATTTTATAACTAACGATGTTTCTACCTGGAGGTTGATATATGTGGAGTGGTATTTACACGCTGCACATGTATGTTGCATGTGTCTGTTCATACACGTGTCTGTTTGAATGTCCATGTATTTGTACACCTGCGGTGAAGGCAGGTGTGCGTGTACGTGTGCGTAGGTGTGTGCAAGTGTGTATGTATCTGTGAGTGCTTGTGTGCATGGGCGTGTATGTAGGCGTGTGTATGTGTGTGCCTGTGTGACCGAGTGTGAGTGAGCATGAGAGTGTGTCTGTGTGTGTGCGACTGTGAGTGTGACCGAGGGTGAGTGTGAGCGTGGCTGTGAACTTGTGTACGACCATAAGTGGGAGGGTGAGGGTGAGCGTGAGTGTGAGCGTGAGGGTGAGCGTGAGGGTGAGCGTGAGGGTGAGCGTGAGTGTGAGCGTGAGGGTGAGCGTGAGGGTGAGCGTGAGGGTGAGCGTGAGGGTGAGCGTGAGGGTGAGCGTGAGGGTGAGGGTGAGCGTGAGAGTGAGCGTGAGGGTGAGCGTGAGGGTGAGCGTGAGGGTGAGCGTGAGGGTGAGCGTGAGGGTGAGCGTGAGTGTGAGCGTGAGGGTGAGCGTGAGGGTGAGCGTGAGGGTGAGCGTGAGGGTGAGCGTGAGGGTGAGGGTGAGCGTGAGAGTGAGCGTGAGGGTGAGCGTGAGGGTGAGCGTGAGGGTGAGCGTGAGGGTGAGCGTGAGGGTGAGCGTGAGGGTGAGCGTGAGTGTAATAATAATAATATCTTCTATTGTCGTTACACATCAGTGCGACGAGATTTGGTTTGCAACTTCCATCCGATGTCATAACTTAAACGACTAATACAATTTAGGTTTATATACCCCGAGAACAAGGTTTGTGAAACGAACATTAGACCAGTAACATCAAAACAGACTACAGTGCAGGTGTGTCTGTGCGACGTGACCATCCGGGGGAGACAGTCCATGGGGGGGGGACACTCAGCAGGGCCGGTTCAGAGCAGCTATAGCTCTGGGAATGAAGCTGTTCCCGAGTCTGGAGGTGCGGGCGTAGAAGGCCTTGTAACATCTGCTGGAAGGTAGGACTTCGAACAGTCCATTACAAGGGTGTGAGGAGTCTTTACGTATGCTGACGGCCTTCCTGAGGCACCGTGTGTGGTAGATGCCCTCCAAGGCTGGTAGCGGTGTCCCAATAATCTGTTGCGCTCTGTGGACGACGCGCTGAAGAGCTCTCCTCTCCGCCTCTGTGCAGCTGAGATACCACACAGAGATGCCATACGTTAGTATGCTCTCTGTGGTGCAGCGGTAGAAGGTCGTCAGCAGCTGTTGGGGCAGACCAGTCTGTTTCAATGTTCTTAGGAGGAACAGTCGTTGCTGTGCTTTCTTGACCAGTGCAGTGGTGTTGGTGGACCATGTGAGGTCCTCTGAGGTGTGAGTGCCCAGAAGCTTAAAGCTGGACACTCTCTCCACACTGTCTCCGTAGATGGAGATTGGGGCGTATTCCCTAGTATGGGTTAGTGTGAGCATCTAGCAGAACCTCCACAGCAGAAGTGTCCAGGTTGCGGGGCTGCAAACTGGAAGTATCCGGAGCTAATTCTGCTGCCACCATCATCTACTGCCACAAGTGATGGCTCACACTGATTGGCGCCGGAAGCATGCGTCCTTTTCAGGATGGACGATGACAGCGAGGTCAACATTTGTGCACGCGAGTGTGAGTGTGAGAGTGCAAGTGAGTGTTAGTGTGAGTGTGCACATGAGTGTGAGTGTTAGTGCGAGTGTGCACGTGAGTGTTAGTGTTAGTGTGAGTGTGCACGTGGGTGTTGATGTCAGTGATAGCGTGAGTGTGCGTGTGTGAGTCTGAGTTTTAGCATGAGTGTGCACGTGCGTGCAAGTGTTAGCATGAGTGTGCACGTAAGTGTTAGTGTTAGTGCGAGTGTGAGTGTTAGCATGAGTGTGCGCGCGAGTGTGAGCATGAGTGTGCACATGAGTGTGAATGCTCGAGTGAGTGTGCACGTGAGTGTGAGTGTGCACGTGAGTGTGAGTGCGAGTGCGCACATGAGTGTTAGTGTGAGTGTGTGCATGAGTGGGAGTGTGAGCATCCGTGTGAGTGCAACCGTGTGTGTGTCCGTATGAGATGTTAGTGTTAGTGTGAGTGTGAGCGTGAGTGTGCGTGTTAGCGCGAACTTTAGTGTGAGTGTTAGTGTGAGTGTGAGCGCGAGTGTGAGCGTGAATCTGTCCCCAAGGTGATGTGGAACATGCACCACTATTTGTTAAAGAAGGAACTGCAGATGCTGGAGAATCGAGGGTTACACAAAAAGCTGGCGAAACTCAGCGGGTGCAGCAGCATCTAAGGAGCGAAGGAGATAGGCGACGTTTTGGGTCGAGACCCTTCTGCACCACTATTTGCCTGGAGCTTTGATCCCTGTGACCAGTCTGCCCCCAATTGGTGATGCTCAGTAGTGCGGCTGCTGCATCATTCCCAGTGGCATTTGTTTGTACGATGTGGAGGAAGGAAGTGCAGATGCAGGTTTAAACTGAAGTTATAGTCACAAAATGCTGGAGCAACTCAGCGGGTCAGGCAGCATCTCCGGAGAGAAGGAATGGGTGACGTTTCGGGTCGAGACCCTTCTTCAGTCTGAAGAAACGTCACCCATTCCTACTCTCCAGAGATGCTGCCTGTCCCGCTGAGTTACTCCAGCATTCTCTGTCCATCTTCTCGTGTGTACCTCCTCCTTGATCAACTACGGACTGGTTTTGCACTGTTATGGTCTGGTTACCATGGTTATTAATGTAGCGCATTACTGATGATTGTATGTTTACTGTGTGTTTAATTGTCATATGTACCGGCCACATAACAACAAGATTCCTACCTGCAGCAGCTTTAAACTCAAAGCCCATCAACACAATGACTGTGTGACCAGTTGTAAAGGTGTGACGGGAGAATACCAGCCACTGTAAACGGCTTGATTGTAATCAAGTATTGTCTCACCACTGACTGGTTAGGTCGCAACAAAAGCTTTTACCTATACCTCAGTACACGTGACAATAAACTAAGCTGGAACTGCCCGAGCAGCTGGTATCATTTCCAACACAACAACAATATCCTGCGAGACTCCAGTTCATTCACAATGCATGGGAATAAATTAATATTAAACGTTTTAAATCAGGAACATTTGACCCATCGTTGAGTAATGTTTCTAATGCCATTAATGGGGTAATGACATCAACATGATAGAACGTGTCAGTGTGTGACAGGCAAGACTATGGATGGGAAATGCCAGGGTACTGTCCAACGTGTCAGTGTGTGACAGGCAAGACTATGGATGGGAAATGCCAGGGTACTGTCCGATTCACCTCTACCCTAAAGGGATGTCGCACTTGGGCGACCTAATGCGCGAGTTCTGGCGAGTTTGCCCTCGACTCATACTCGCAGCGTGGTCAACACGTGGTCCTAGGAGGTCTTTGTAACTCTCCTTCATGCTCGAGAGTGGTCTCCGTGTACTCGAGGCCTCAGCTAGGTCGCTGCGTTTTTTTCAACGTTAAAAAATGTCCGCGAGTAAAAGAGTCGCCATGGAAAAAAATCAATACTTTTTTTACACGTAGGTTTAGTCGTAGTAGGTCGGCATGTTAGTCATAGGTAATCGAGGGTAGTCAAAGGTAGTCGTAGACAGTCTTCACCAGAGTCGAAGGAGGTCTTCAACATGTCATTTTTTCAAACTCTTCTAAACTCGCCAATTAGGTCACCCAAGTGGGACAGCTTCTTCTCCTGCTATCAGGCTTCTGAAAGGTCCTTCCATAAGCTAGGGTACTGTCTGATTCACCTCTACCCCATTGCGGACATTGGACTTTGTCTGTGGAACTGATGCGCTACAATGCTGAGAACTATATTCTGCACTCTGTATCTTCCCCTTTGCTCGACCTGTTGGACTGGAGTTTCTGATTGTATTTATGTGTGGTATTATCTGATCTGATTGGATAGCGAGCAGATCATAGATTTTCACTGTACCTCGGTGCACGTGACAGTAATGCAGCTCCGGTTTCCTCCTACATTCCAAAGACGTGCAATTTTGTAGGTTAATTGGGTTCGGTAAAATTGTAAATTGCCCCTAGTGTGTCGGATAGTGCTAGTGTACGGGGTGATCACCAGTTGGCGCGGACTTGATGGGCTGAAGGGCCTGTTGCCACGCAGTATCTCTGAAGCCTAAATCTGCCGCTCCTTGTATCTACATTCTATGTCTAATTCAATGTCTACTTTTGTATTTCTGCAGTCGAGGTTAAACTCCGTAACAAAGTAAACAAATATTACATCGAAGTTGGAGGGAAGTTACCCATCCCCGACTCTGTTGATTCATGCCTGGTGTGCAGGCCGTTATATTGTTTAGGTGACCAAGGCATCGTCTCTCCCCCTTGATGGGAGCACCCCATCACTCTCCCCCTCATCCCCCCCTCTTCACTCTCACTCTCCCCCCCTCATTCTCTCCCCCCCTCACTCTCTCCCCATCTCACTCTCACTCCCCCCCCCACTCTCTAGCCCCCCCTCACTCTCTCCCCCCTCACTCTCCCTCCCCCCCCACTCTTCCCCCCTCTCACTCTCACTCTTCCCCCCCCCCACTCTCTCTTCCCCTCACTCTCTCCCCCCCCACTCTCTCCCCCCTCACTCTCACTCTTCCCCCACCCACTCTTCCCCCTCTCACTCTCACTCTTCCCCCCCCCCACTCTCTCTTCCCCTCACTCTCTCCCCCCCACTCTCTCTTCCCCTCACTCTCTCCCCCCCCCCCACTCTCCCTCCCCCCCCCACTCTCTCCCCCCCCCCACTCTCCCTCCCCCCCCACTCTCTCTTCCCCTCACTCTCTCCCCCCCCCCCACTCTCTCTTCCCCTCACTCTCCCCCCACCCACTATATGATGGGGCCACTGAACGCTGCTGCATGAAGAATGTTTCCAACGACTGACTTCCAATATTCAGAAGCAGTAATTTGCAATTATCTAGGTGGGACAGGGCATTAGTCACTAGTGGATTCATGGAGGCTACACATCTATATTAACATCTGACTTAAATCACCAAGATGAACGATGATTCGGAACAACTGTGACAGAGGGGCGTGGTGCACTCTCATGGCCACCGCTGTTACACGACCTTCCCCCACTAACCTTGCTCCCATCTTGCCAGGAGTTCCACTAGTGGGAGAGTCTAGGACCAGAGGGCACAGCCTCAGAATTAAAGGACGTTCCGTTAGGAAGGCGATGAGAAGGAATTTATTTAGTCAGACGGTGGTGAATCTGTGGAACCTTTGCCACAGACGGCTGTAGAGGCCAAGGCAGTGGATATATTTAAGGCAGAGATAGGTAGATTCTTGATTAGTGCGGGTGCCAGAGGTTATGGGGAGAAGGCAGGAGAATGGGGTTAGGAGGGAGAGATACTGTAGATCAGCCATGATTGAGTGGCGGAGTAGACTTGATGGCAAATGGTCTAATTCTGCTCCTATCACATTACCTTATGAACCTGTCACTTATGAATTCAGTGCCATCGCATATTTCCAGCCACAGCCAATTGTATTTAACATGTGCACATGGAATGCCTTTTTTCCAGCTTGGTTGTCATATAATGACCCAAATAATAGCTGCAAACTCCATAGCTTTAGGGGTAGGTTTCCAATGAAAAGCTTTGCTTTGCACGTTGGCCAAACAGATCAGATAATACCATACATAAATACAATCAGAAACTCCAGTCCAACAGGTCGAGCAAAGGGGAAGATACAGAATATAGTGCGTGGCAACAGGCCCTTCAGCCCATCAAGTCCGCGCCAACTGGTGATCACCCCGTACACTAGCACTATCCGACACACTAGGGGCAATTTACAATTTTACCGAACCCAATTAACCTACAAATTTGCACGTCTTTGGAATGTAGGAGGAAACCGGAGCTGCATTACTGTCACGTGCACCGGGGTACCGTGAAAATCTATGATCTGCTCGCTATCCAATCAGATCAGATAATACCACACATAAATACAATCAGGTCAAACTCCAGTACAACAGGTGGAGCAAAGGGGAAGATACAGAGTGCAGAATATAGTTCTCAGCATTGTAGCGCATCAGTTCCAGAGACAAAGTCCA